>APFE030189524.1:0-32876 GCA_000404065.3 Pinus taeda
CGATAACAAAATGGCGACTCCACTAGGGAGCGAATAGCTTGTTTGCTTGTCTATATTTGTTTTCTTTATAAACTTACAAACAGAGCCTGAAGTCAAGCCAGCTAGCCTTCGAACTGAATTTGCTATGCAAGTGAAAAGTAGATCAATGCTACTTTAGTCTATCTCTGGGTTTTGTTTATAAACTAAAAAATTGATTTGCAAACATCCTAATTTCCCTAGTGGTGGCTCAAGTAGCCTCATTAGATCAGCCCCTGTGATTTGTATTTACTGACTATCATTAGCTCGGCTTAAATCCCTGAACTAAGTTGCAAATTGTGACCAAGAACCAAGCTAAAATCTCATCCCTAGACCATCGCACCTTCTCCTCTTGGGAATCTGGATGCATCACACCTCCCATGTGCAATAGGTGGGATGCAATGCTCTTTCCCTGTGTTACAGGTGTGATGATCAGATCAGACTTCTTCTACTTCCAGATTTTGGTTTTTTGTTCACTCTCTTCAGCTTTATTCAGGATTTTTGTTGTCTATGATCAATATACCACTGTGGAAACTCCCTTCCTTTACATGATTCAGCCTTCATAGTACAAAGAACTGTTAATGTTTTTATTTATTGTTCGCCATTTACGGTTCTCCTTTACAAAGAAGTAGCGTAATCAAATTGTCGTATTTTGATTTGGAAGTGTCGCAAGTATTGTTCTCAATCAAAGAAAAGAATCCTACTGTTCTTGATGGTCAATTACAATGTTACTCTTGTATTTGATTTGATTCAATAGTTTTTCAAGTGTCGAAAGTAGTTTTCAATTCAAAATCACAAAGTGTCATCATTATCTTCCTTTTGTCTTTTGAAGAGAAAATCATGAGAAAAGAATTCTATTGTCACTTGAAATGATTTAGATTTGTACTTAGCATTCTTTTTGTAATTCACACATTAAGAAAGTGAAAACAAATACATGCATGTGCATTTCCATTTAGATTGCTTGTTGATTTTGATTTAGGACAGTGCATCTAGTGTGTGGTCTCTACTCTATGTTGAAAGAATCTCGTTTCTCTTTCCTTAGTAGCTAGGATTTTCATTGCAAAAAGAAGATTAAATGATTGGTTATCATCTTAGATTGCATTTTAGGAATTGTATATCTACATCACGCGATGAAACTGAAAGGAAAACTTCTTAAGAAAGATCAACTGTAAAATAAATTCAATGAACATAAAAACGCTTTGGAACCTAACACACAACATTTAGAAGTCTAGGCTAGAGATGTATTATGGCATTGTAAAGCCTAGTAACTATCGCTTTCATTATAGGTTGCATGATTCCTCCTCTTTGAGACGACAAGTGCCAGTACGGAATTGTGCTCCCACGTACATTGAGTATATATTGGGAGACCACAATAGGCTATATCCTTTATCCTTGGGAAGCCGTGTCTGTCGCCCTATCGATCGGAATGCACTGAACACAATATTCAGGAAGATTGATTGCCGTACCGTAAAAAGTATTCTGCAGTTTTGCGATTGGTTTGGTAATCCCTCTGTCTAGATTTGTAGAGTAGTCTCTTTCATTCCATTTCAGACTCCTTAAAGGAAAAGGTCCATCTGAGCACTTGTCACTTCAGGCTCATTAAAAATCGAAGGTGACTAGAGTTATCTTTAGCTTTTTCTCGACTCTTAAAAATTGAAAAAGAAATTTGTGTCAAAGTGTCTAAAATTCATTAAATTTGGAATCACTGTTTCCCTTTATTTTGAGTTGAACAAGTAATCCGCAATTATGGAAGAAAGTCAATCAAAACCCCATCATTCACGAAGATTAACGAGTCAACCATCTTTGACTCTGGAAACGAAACTATTCCAGACAAAGTGAACTCATTTAACCGGATCAAAGTCCCTTGGTTTGCTTGGAACTTGTGTTCCAACATCCTCAGGGACTTTGGTTACTCCAATCATCTCTGGTACCCCTGCCTTTACAAAAGAAGTTCCGCGGCCACAAGAGGACATTAGAACTGATCCTAGTGTAATGGTAAATTCTTCTATTCCTGAATCATGTCCATCTACAGCTAATTCAGAAGGTGTTACCCCTCCAACAACTATCGCTACAGAGTCTATACCTTCTTTGGCACCAGAAATATTTTACGGACCTAATGGTCTACCTGTCCCACCTGGATTGATTGTTATAGAAGAGATTGTGGAGGATCCTCCATCTAGTACTCCATTGCATTTTGGAGCCGGGATCACCCTATATCCTTCTTCATCAGAAGTTAGTCTCCCTTCATCGCAACTTCCTATAGAATCACTAGGAAATCTTTTGGATAGACTAGATATGTCTAAAAAACCGTCGACATCTAGGACTATGTCATCTGACACAACTGTAGCAGAACCTCCTGCTACTACTCCAAAAATGTTTGCTAGTGTACCATCTGTCCCAACTAGCTCTCAACCGCTAGATGGAATCCATCCAGGGACTGTTTCGACAATATGGTCTGTTCCCATTTGTGCATCCAGAATAATATCCAAAATCTCTTATGTTGAGTCTCAGCAAATTGATCCTTCGCAACAGTATCAATTTGGGCAGTCCGGTCCCCAAAGGCCAATCATTCCTTTGAGTACTGGATTGCCACCATATGGGGGGTAGTATGCCCTTTCATTGTTTCCTTCGGGAGAACAACCATATGGGAGTTCGAACATAATTCAGGCCATGCTGGAATTACAACCAGTGGTTGGGTGCCAATACTACCTCAACAACCAAGATTTGTATACTCAATGCAAGATGGCCTAGCTGTGTCGAATATCCCCACTACACCGGCCATTGTGATAGTTTCGCAAGTACAAGCGTTGCCTGTTGTATACCAACCTCAAGTTTCTTAGGTCGTAATACAACATCCTCCTGTCTCCACGACACAACCACAATCACCGATTAGTGGCTCCCAAGTGACAATGCTTCGCCATCCCAAGTGCTCATGTTGTCCATTTAGAAACAACAAAATTATGCTTTGATATCAACAAGGAATAAAGTTTACGAGAATCCACTGTTGTCGAACAACAAGGCTATTGATCAACCTAGTAGTTCGATAACAACTTCGACTAAAGTTGTGCCACCCATCATTCTTGAGCTGAAGATAAAGCATCCAAAGGGATTAGTACACAAATCGACATTTAATCCTCATACCAGAGTAGCACAAAATTATAATATAGTAGAGGACCTGGCCCAATCGCTTTTTGCTTTGTCGACACTTGAGGTATTGCAAAATTTCCCCTCCCAAAAGCAGGCTCTATTATTAGCAATAGGTGGGATTGACCCAGTGGATTCCAATCTTGTAGCCTTTAATCATAAAGGATATGACCCTTAGTTACCAGCTCAACTTGCTTTCCTTATTCAAGTGAAAGCCCTCAACAAAAATGTTCATCGAACGATTATTGATGAGGGAGCATCTACATGTATTATGTCGATGAGTTGCTAGAAAAATTTGGGCTCACCACCCTTGTCGTGATCGTCAATGATGTTGAAAGCATTTAATGGACAAACATACACTCCATACGGGGTTTTAAGTAACTTGCAAGTCGAATTGGGGGGCAAGAGAGTATAAATTGATGTTGAAGTTATCGACGGAAACTCGATTACAACATCCTATTGGGAAGGCCCTAGATATATGCTATGGCCGTTGTTGTGTTGACATACTTCAGAAAGATTGTATTTCCTTTCCAAGGAGGAATTACAATCATCGACCAAAAAACATTTCTCCCCAATAGTTCACAAGTTACAAGAAGCATTCCGATGATCCACGCGAGCTCTTATTCGCTTCAAAATATCAGAGTAGGCCTACTAAAAGACCCGACATTGATGGGTAATTTTTCCCTACCACCTCCAAACGATCTGGAGGAGGTGGCCATGGTGGGAACCTAAAATATGGTGTCTTCCATTCATAATATATCCGATCACAATGTTAGCATGGATCATTGCGAGGTTTTCCCTCCAAGCCCAATAGAAATATTGTAGGAACCAATGTTTTCGGCATGGGAGGGGAACCCAAATCAATTCTCATTCAGCATTTAGATATATAGGTCTAAGGAATATGGTACCAGTTTAGATCCTTGGTCACATGTACATTCTACAAACGAAGGAATTGTTTAGTCAATGATGATTGACGAGGCACCATGGGAGGATTACCACCATTGTTCCCATCTTCCGGATTGTAAAGAAGATTGTTCCAGTGACCTTGATCATCCTTCAGTGTTTGATTTCCTATTGAGTACTGCAAATATGGTGGATTCCGAGCGAAACTTGTCCAATATCAAAGAGACTATCGCCATCAATATCTTGACCAAACCAAACATTGTAGAGAATATTCATGTCGGCAAATCTTGTTATCCTTCAGAACTAGAAATATATTACGCTCTCTTTCGTGAGTTCAGAGATGTATTTGCATGGTCATATGAATAAATTCCAGGAATTGACTCGAGTATAGTTGAACACGAAATTAAGATGTATCCAAATGTCAAACCAATACGATAATGGATTCGGCAGGTGCACCCCAAGAAAGCCGCTGCCGTCAAGGTAGAAGTTGAAAAACTTCTCCATGCTGTTTTAATTTACCCGATTCCTCTAATCGATTGGGTATCGAATATTGTTCCCGTAATGAAAAAGCAAGGAACGATTAGAGTGTGCGTCGATTATAGGGATGTCAATCAAGCTTGTCCAAAAGACAACTACCCTACACCCTTGATTGACCAGATAATTGTTGAATGCACCAGATGTGAAATCTTTTCATTTATGGATGGATTTTCTAGGTATAATCAAATAAATATCATCCCACAGGACCAGTCAAAGATTGCATTTATTGTCTATGGGGCACATTTGCTTACTGAAAGCTACCTTTCAGTTTAAAGAACGCAGGGGAAACCTTTTAAAGGGCAATGAATTATGCCTTCCATGACATCAAAAACATCGTTCCACCATATCTCGACAATCTTCTAGCTCATTCGCAAAAGCGGACTGATCATCTGCGGCATTTAAGAGCGATATTTCTATGTTGCCGACACTACAAGATACGACTCAATCCACACAAATGTGTGTTTTGTGTTGGTTTTGGTTATTTACTTGGCTTTATAGTCTCAAAGGACGAGATTCGTCTTGACCCATGTAAGGTTCAGGCAATCATTGATTTGCCTCCACCTTCAAACTTGCTTCAGATTCAGAAACTCCAAGGGAAAGCAAACTTTCTGAGGAGGTTCATTCCAAATTATGCTGAACTTGCTAAAGGTTATACGTGTTTGTTGAAAAAAGAAGTACCCTTCATCTGGGATCAAGTTACGCAAGCTTCCTTTGATGCTCTAAAGGAATCCCTAATAAAGGCATCATTAATGTATGCTCTTGATTATCAAAACGACTTTAACCTGTATCTGGTTGCGGTAAACATGACCATAGCAATGGTTTTAGTTCAAGAAGACAATGGAATTGAACATCCTATCTATCATTTAAGTTGAAACCTAAATGATACAGAAACCAAATACTCCTATGTTGAAAAGCTGGCTCTCGCAGCTGTTCAAGTGATACAGAGATTTCAACACTATATCCTCTTTCGAAAAACTACCATTTTGTCAGATTGCAACCCTATGACTTATATCTTGACGCGACAGTTACTAGGGGGAAAATATTCGAAATGGATAGCAATTTTGCAAGAGTTTGATCTGGAATTCATAAAATCCAAATCAAAGAAAGCTCTAGTTTTCGCAGAGTTACTATGCGATCTCCCATTGTCGTCCAACAATTCAACATCCAATGCAACAATCGTGGTTGAATCTTTGTTTCTGATATCTTCAAGCGATCTGTGGTATGGAGATATAATCATCTATCTCCATACCCAAACATATAGGCCTAATACATCCTATTCAAAGCAACGATGTACTCAATACCAAGCAAAATACTACATGATCATCGGTGATACACTTTACCGTCGTGGTATCAATACAGTTCTGCGGAGGTGCCTCACCCATCAGGAGGCAGAAAAATTCCTGAATGATTTTCATTCAGGCGCGTGTGGGGGACATCAATCTGGTTACGCTACAGCACAAAAGATTTTACTATAAGGGTACTTTTGGCCAACAATGTTCAAGGATTGCATAACCGCAGTCAGAAGTTGCCATGCTTATCAGATCTTCGATTGTAAAACCATAATACCACCCATGCCTCTACAGCCAGTAGTCGCCATTGGGCCATTCGCCAACTGGGGCATATATTTCATGACATGTAACCCCACCTCAGCTAGGGAGCATGGGTATATCATAGTCGTAGTTGACTATTTTATGAAATGGGTCGAGGCGATGCCTATATTAAACAACAATGGCGAAACGGCTGCTCTTTTATTTTTCAATCATGTAGTCTCCAGGTTCGGTGTTCCACAAGCTATAGTCACCGATCATGGATCACATTTTTGCGATCACATGATGGTTGAGTTGGTTGCCAAATTAGGACTGTCCCACGACAGCTCTACTCTGTATTATCCACAAGCTAACGGGCAAGTTGAGGCAACCAACAAAGTCCTGAAGCGCATGCTGCAAAGGATGATTGGAGTCCATAAACAGAGTTGGCACCTAATCTTGTACTCAGCCTTGTGGGCATACCAAATATCGGTGAGAAATGCGATCGGGTTTACACCCTTTCAGCTAGTGTCTGGCTTGGAAGAAATCTTACCAGTTCAGTGTGAAATCTCGTCCCTCAAACTTGCAGTTGACCTTCTCCCTGGAACTTCAAAAGAGGAGGCTTGTTTCTTGGAATTAATCCAGATGGATGAAACCCAACGTGATGCCACCTTGGCTAATGAAGCACATAAGAAACGAGTCAAGGTGCAGTTTGACAAGAATGTCAAACCCTCTGCCTTCTTAGAAGGCAACCTAGTCTTACTTTACGGCCAGGAATCCGATAAGTTGGGAGAAGGTAAGTTCAAGTCTTTATGGATGGGCCCCTTTATTGTTAAGCATGTATTAGCAAAAGGATCCTACGAGTTAGTGGATTATAATGGGATTCCACTGGTGCAACCCCGCATTAGGTTGTACCTTAAGCGTTACTATGCTTAACTTAGTATAGTAACCCCTATGATTTTGTTACATTTTTGTTTTCGCTAAGAGTAATCATTTTGGTTGGGTAATCCACTTTTGCATTTTTTACAGATGTTGAACCCATTGGAATCATTTGTTGGATATGCCGACGGAGCAAGCCATAGTTTGCGGAACCTATCTTCTGCGGCCTGGGCCATCTTTGATCCAAGCGGCAAGTTAGTAAGTTTCAGAGGGGTATGTATTGGCCGATCAACGAACAACATCACTGAATACAACACATTGATAGAGCTCCTCTCTGATGCCATCGCACATGGAATATGCCAACTTGTTGTCAGGCTAGACTCACAGCTCGTCATTCTACAGCTCACCAATCTCTATTCTGTATGGAATCCAGCTATCTATCGCATGTTCCTAAGGGTCAAGATTTTGGAAAGACAGTCTGAATCTATCCAATATCAAAATATTTCCAGAAACTTGAACATATTAAGAGATTCATTGGCAAATTATGTGTTAGATAGACATTTGCAACATTTATAAAAGAAAAGCAGTTCATCAATATTTGCATCAGGATCATGTAACTTAACCAAAATGAAGCTCGAAATCAAATATATATATAAATATATATATATATATATATATATAAATAATTTATGGTTTACACATAGTGTTCTGTGTCTAAGACAAAAATAGTCCAATGACCCAAAAACTAAAAATGCTAGGGGGCACCCTAGCCTAATGGTGCTGGTGATAACAAGTCACCGTCTGTGCAATCATGTGTAAAAACCTTGTCCATCGACGTGGCATGCCAGTAGTATGTCCCTGTAATCTCAAAGGCAGCTCGTCAGTCCTCACATCTGGAACACCAAGAGTGATGCCTTCAATCTGATCCTGCAATGTTGCAAGAGTCTTAGCCACATCCATGTCGTGAGGGACAACCCTCCCTACGGCCTCTCCTGCTGGAATGGGAGCTGGTGCTCTCAAGCGCATTGCTGGTCACATCAATCCGATATCTGCATGAGCACATGAGTTTTGGTTAGTCTTGATAAAAGAAAGCATAGGAACATTATAAAATCAATAAACAGGGATATGGTCAGAAATTTTACCGATAACACTCCACTGCTCACCAACCAGCAGCACCAAATTTGGGTCAACCCAGAAATCCATACCAGCGTACAGACACTTAGCATAAACCATATCCTAACGGTTGAACCACTCAAAGAAGGCATCAGAGAAAGAAACCTTTGGCTGACCAGCATGTCAGGCCATAAGGTCAACCCATATCTAGATCCATGGCTTAGTCGATGACACCAAACCAAGTGAAATGTATCGTGGCTGCATCAGTGGGATCTTATCCAAGGCGAAAGTGGTCAAAATGAAACAATAACCAAAGTTCTTAGATCATCCATTTTTCACCTTGGTAAGTTGTTCTTTTATCACCAGAAGTACTGCATCACCAGTTGAACACCTTCGGTTCAAGGCAGTCTAAGGCATACTGCATATATGACCTGTTGGCCAAGTGAAGAGCCGCACTACTAGCCAATCTAGAAAAGGTGAACAAGATGGTCCTCAAGGACCTATTAGTGACATCTCATATGCTGATCTTACCATCCCTACTCGGCTGAGATCCTTCTCTACACTATCGGCAAATATAATCCCTCACGGATTCGCCCCCATGGGAAAAACCTGATAGTGAGAGAGGGGCACCACGCCTTGATAAACCGTTCAAAATGTAGATGTCCATGATAGTCAAGGGGATGGATTTTCCTCTGATCTGGAACACCTGGTTGGTAGGATCCCATGCATCGAGGAAATATTGCAACAAGTTGATTTGTTGCCTCATATTAGAGAAGCAGAAGAATTTGAGCAAACCACAGTTCCACAATGCAGTTACCGTACCTGGATCATGTAAAGAAACCATGTCCTCTTCTTCATGTTCATGTTCTCACCACGTAACAACCATTTTTCTCCGATGAATCTCTGAAAAAAAACAAGAGAAGAGCCAGGATCCTGATTTGGCAAAAAACAAGAAAAATTTCCATGAAAAAACAATGCACAAGCTTCCCTCCTTGCGCCCATCGCACCCCAGCTGTGTACTAGGTGCGATGCATACTAACTAGCTAGTGGCAACCCAGTATGCATCTCACCTTTAAATCTACACAGGGGTGTGATGGGGGCAGAACAAATTGTTCAAACCCGAGAGGCTCAAAAAAGCAGGGAAACATGCTCAGAATTCAAAAAAGAAAGAATGCAACTTAATAACATAGGTTAAGCTCCTATGTGGTCTAGACGGCACCAAGAATCGTCCACAGAATCTCTCGGAATGAGCTAGTGAAAATGAAGAGGGAAACACCTCCAAAGCTCCAACAATCTCAAGCTCAAATGAAATGGTAAAATGAAGGGTAAAAACTACTTTTAAATTACTTTTCACGTGATTCGAGTAAGGTATTATAATTTTAACTCATTTTTGAAACATGTATTCTCATTTCTAATTAGTTTGATGGAGCAATTGAACAGGTAGTATGACCGTCGAAAGAACATAGTGTTAGCAGTGGGTCAAATATCAATGACCATTATCACAAGCAGTTTTTATGTGAAGTTCAAGCTCGTTAAAAATTAAACCTAAGCAATGAGAAAATGTTCCCCTAGAGTTTAAGCTCATTAAAAAATGAACCAACGTCTAGTAAATAACCATTGCGAAGGCATTATCATCAGCTTTTGAGACCTAGTCATGTTCTTACCATCACCTCCACTCTCTTTTAGCTGATCATATGCTTCCATTTGATTGTATACCCTTTTCAGGAGCAACTGTGACGAGTGATTCTATTAGCTATCCTTGTGACACTCCCGTGATTGGAAAATTCCAAACCTTACCTGGAATTAGAAGCTACCCGAAAATATCATTCGTTCCTCAAAAACGAGTCTCCTTTAAGCTCTTTTCATCCGACTCGTAAAATATGAAAAGATTGCCGAGCAATTGGCCTCTCCAGCTCGTTAAAGCTATTGGAAGTGCTATCCCTCCTCTAGATTTTAATACTTTTGGACCTGAGGGATTATTACACAAAAAGATCGAGCGCTTGTCTTGTTTGGCTCATTAAAACTATCGAAAATTCATCCCTTTTGTATTATTTTATACTTTTTCAAATTTAAGGGATTATATGATGAAAAAGGATTACTGGAGTTTCATTTCCGTCCCTTTTTAGACTCTCTAAAATTGAAAAAGGACCGAGTTGTCTTTGTCGTTAAACTCGTTAAAACCAATAGTGACAAACTTGTCCATAGAGACAAGAACAAGTTTCATTGTCGCTAGGCTCGTTAAAAAATAGCGATGGGTTTGCCCGAAGGGAAAATTATAGAACAAGCATATGTTATCCTCCTCAAGCTTGATAAAAATAAAGAGGTACTGTCAGTAATGACTTGGAAAAATTGGGAAGAAAACTTGAAGAAACTTTATTGGGAGCGAGTCGCTCTTGAACATGACACTTTCACTCCATCACCATGATTGAGTCCAGTTGGGTTATTTCGTTCACCGGTCATACTACCACTGGTCTATCATACCATCCATATTTGGGGTTAATGCTACCAATCCATTTCAATGTCACCGATATGTTCAAGAGAAGTTGATCAGAGAATTCACCAACCCAGCTTGTGTCTCATCCACTGTAATACCTTCACCCTTCATTCTTTCATGACCACCACCCTGAACCCTGTATCATCTTATCGTTTTCACCTTCACAAAATCTTTTGCTATGTTCCATGTCATAGATGTGGGATTCATTAAGGCCGTCCTACGACGGGTAAATTCTTGTCGACAACAACTCATTATCCAAGAAGTCAACCTAGGAACAACCCTTTCAATACTTTGAAGCTTGCATGCCTCAATGGAAAATTTCTCACTTCTGGCGACAAGTTTACATCAATGGCCTTCAACCGAAATATTTTGCATGGTGTTCGATGCCAAGTCCCTTTTTCACACCACATGAATTGTACTGTAGTACCTTGAGGGTCATCATCATTATCGGTGATTCCTCTCGCGCTTGTTAACAGCTTACATCATTGGCTGGTAATCAGGCAATGTCTTTCAATTTTCGACTCCAGAACATTCTTTACATGGATCGACTTGTACTTCGGGCAAAGATTGGATGAGTTTAAAGACCCCAAATCTAGTTTCATCCATTCGGGCTGTGATATATTCAAGAAAATAAAGAAATCAAATGTACATCATTGCTGCACAGATGATCATCCGAATCAAAGGATGATGGCTCTATCAAAATCATCAGTCTACCACATAGACGGTTGTCTGTCCTATGTACATGAAAATGAATTTATAAAGATGAGCATGGGAATGCTCGCCTCAGCTAGATCATGAAAATGTTATGAAGATAATGTATTTTATTTTATCTTATTACAGGTCACCTTCCAGTTTGAAAAACCTTGGATCCTCATGATAAAGCATTTCACCCGACATCAAAGATTTACAACCTCATGCTTTAGGGGGCATCTATTATAGATATATTTGGGCACTGCAACCCCAATCATATATGTCCATAAACCAAGGGCTTCTGAGTCCCTAAAAGTGTTGTTTCATGCCCTAAAGAAACAAGGTCAACTGATTACATCATCTCCCAGACGTTCTCCACAGAAAACTGCTCAGAATTGGTCAAAACTGGACCATACAAACTCCTCAGTGTAGAGGGTGTGATTCATCTCACCTACCACCTGCCAAAAGTGTGATGCATACTAAAAAGCCCTTCTGCAGGGTGCGATGGGAGAGAGTAGACAAATGGTAGAGACAGTTTACAAGGTGGATGATCATGGAATCTTCCAGAAACTTCTCCTGTGACACTTGCCTCTCTGAATTCACCCAGAGATGAGTAAGAGATCACCAATCTCCAAGTGGAATCAAGAACTATCAGAGAGAAGACACTAATAAAAATCCCAGAAGTTGACTTACCCCGCTGCAATGTTCTATATATGGATCCCTCATCCCAGAGATCCAAAGGCTGGAATATTGTATCTTGTAAGGAAGTGCTATTGGTTTCCTGGTGGAATATCATAGTGTTGGGTGATCTAAGCTTCTCATGAAGTGAAGAAGGGCTTTCATGCTGGGAGGATGATGTTGGGTCAGATCAATGGGTTGTAATCATCTCTTCTAATCTTTATATCAATAAAGCTATTCAAGTTTTCCTCCACATTCTTGTATGTCTAGTAATATATGCATTTTTGTGGTTAATATATATCTGGTCCTATATTGTTTATGATTGTAGATCTCTGCACTTTGAAGGTATTATGCTGCTTTGACTTTATAGGTACTCTTTCAAGCAGAGTGGTCAAGGAAAGAGTGACAAAGATCTGTCAGAGGGGAGAAGGAACAAGCAAGGAACCAAGCAAAAGATTGAGGTTGGTATTCTTTGCTCCTCTCCTATCTACTTCTCGTAAAGGAAAATGAAAGTACCTTTAATCTGTTTGTTTCTAAGATAGCTACCCATCTTTGTGGGACTAGCAGCTCTGCATAGACACTAGATTTCCCGATAACAACAATAAAAAACATTCATAAAGGTTCATGCAGTAAATCAAAAATATACTTGTAAATTATATTCAATCAGGCATTAAACCAGGGGAAGATACACAGAAGTATAGAAAAACATCTCTCTATTTATTCTTCCAATGTTTACAGACTCGACCTGCCGTGCACACTCAGCTACAGGGGTCTGTGCACTCAGTTGCGGACTACTAGGCCTCCGTGCACTCAGTCACAGAGCTTTCTCCTACTCTACGACCCATAGATACACTTTACACTTCGACTCAATCACTTAGACATCTCATTCTTCTATTTCACTTGTTATTCTTTTACACTTAGAGCCTCACTCTATTTATACAATCCCATGATCCACGAACCATGGTTAGGTCTATTGAACCAACATTACATTAAAAAAACTAGGGTGGACAAACCTATGACTATATTATACTTTCATACCCCGCGCCCACAATTCGCGGAGCTTTTACAACAAGATTCGGTCAAAACTTGGGCTTTAAACTCGAAAACTTGCCTTGGGGGGGATTCCATGCCCAACAGAGGTGTTGTTTTTCTCATGGATCATTACCTTGCTATGAGGGCCGATAGTATTCAATAGTAGGAGGATTAATGTTCTTTAGATATTGAGCAGTGCCAAGGACTGTTGACATCAAAGCAAGAGGATCATTAGCAAATTCAATAGTAGCACAATTTTCCTAGTGGATAGTTGCAAACACAATTGATTTAGTTTGATTTTTTGGATGCTTTTCAGTTGCATATGTTGTAATAGTAGCAACAATAGTGAGAGTGTTTTCATGGAATACAATCTAAAGGTGTTGGATCCAGGTAGATGTGAATCCCTTTCTTGTTGAGAGGGAGTGTTTAAAATGCAACAAGAAAATCTTGATTTTATTTTCCATTGAATTAAATCAGGAGAAAAATTGCAACTCCACATCACAAGACAACTTGTAAGAGTTAACTAAGTTAATTTCACTTAGTTGGTTCAGTTAATTTGAGTTGTGGGCCTAACTTGAGTTGCATAGAGTGATTCCTAAATTTTAGGAGCCTAGTTTGAGTCAATTTTTGTTGTAACAATTTAATTGAGCTAAATTAAGTTAAACATAGTTAAACTAGTTCCAACTATTGGAGGAACTAGTTGGAGGTCCAGCAGTGGGGTGTAGATTCAACATTTAACCAGTTAACAGATCATGCAGCCTAAATTAACTCATGCTTGTATAAATTTTGAGTTACCCAATTGATATTGGAATTCAAGGGTAGTGTACTATTAGTTGTATAGTTATCCAAGTTGTACAGGTGGTGCATGTAGTTAGAGAAGGGCCTATAGGGATTTCACAGTTTTGGATGAGGAATTTCCTTTTTAATAGGGGGATAATTCCTTGAGAAACAGTGCAAGGAAATAGGAGCTTGGAGGCTTTTAAATTTGGCTAAGTATTGGCCAAAGGTAGTTAGTCAAGCAGAGGATAGAAAATGCTTGTGCAGGTTGAGATCAAGGTTGAACAAAGCATATTGTATCCATCCAGATTCTTTGATTAATGAAGTACATATATGAAGGGGTTTTGAGCATTTTCTTTCCCATAGATAAAATTACGAGTATGTTTGTTGAATATTGTGTCATGCTTATATTGTGATTTTGTGATCAATTAATTTCTTTCCATTGATGAGTATAGTAGATTCAAGTCTTTTGTTTTAGCAAATTACATAAGAAGTTTGAATCTACAAGGAATTTATAAAATTTTGGTATTATATGGTGATGACTTATTCTTGATAGGTGTATACCCTATCATTATTGAATGTAAGAGGGATTTGGCTTTTGAATTAAGGAAGAAATATCTTGGTTTGACGCACTATTTCCTTGGACTACAAGTACAGCAATGACTGAGTGAGGTTTTCCTTTCACGAGGAAAATATGTTTTGAAACTATTAGAGATATTTGATACGGTTGAATGAAATTCCTTTCTTACACCTAAGGAGAGAAATTTCAGTAATATATGTGGAGAGGCTACCATAGCATACCTAGCAAGTCCTTCTGAATATGGACAAATGGTTGATGCTATAATGTTCCTCATGAACACTCATCTTGACATATGCTTCAACATTAACACTTTGAACCTGTTTATGATCGAGGCTCACCATGTACATTAGGTCATTTCCCAGCATGTACTGAGATATCTACATGGGACTATTAACCTTGGATTACGATATGCCACTAAATATGTTAGACTAAATTGATATATAGATGCAGATTGGCTTGGCAGTGTTGTCAATTGGAAGAGTACTTCCAAATGTTGTTTTATTCTAGGATATGTCATGATATATTTGATGATTAAGAACTAGAAGTTTCTAGCCTTACCAGATTTGAGGCCAAGTATATTGCAACCATCCTGGCTAGTTGTGATGCAATTTGGTTAAGGAATCTCTTTAGAGAACTACTTGAATAGGCCCTAGACACTACAATTACCTATTGTGAAAACAAGAAAGGGATTCATTTTTTAGAGAATCATGTATTACACGACAAGTCCAAGCATATTGAGATCAAATACCATTACATCTGAGACATGGTGTGAAGAGGAGTCGTGATACTCCTTTAGTTTTCAATAGATGAGCATATAATCAATATCCTCATCAAGGATTTTACAAAATGGAAGTTCATGATCTTTAGATATCGACTTTGACTAGTTGAGATGACCCTTTTAGATAAGGGTCTTAGATGATTAAGAACACTTAGAAATGATCTTCCCCACTAGTTGAGCTCCCAGGATGACGAATGGAGTTGATGGGCTCCTCAAGATGAGGGACCTCTAACCTATATGTTGTAGAGACATAGGATCTCCCCTTGCCAGAGTGTGACTGAGTTAGCATCATGCCCACTCTATGGGATAAACTCCCCTTCTAGAAAATGGAATGAGGGACTTGGGATAGAGTATCATCCCTATCCCTTATAGTAGGTGGATCTCACCTAGGTTGGTAGATGCAAGTGTTCTACCATCTAACCCTCTAGGGATAAGATGGATGATCACTGACAATAAGGTAGAGTGTGATCCTTACCTCCGATAAGTTGACCTCACATATTGTTAGGTACTGGGGGATAAAGTGTGATCCCTATGCATTGAGGTAGGTTTGATCACACCCAATGTCTTTAGTTATTGGTGACAGTAATGGCTCCTGATGGTGATGATTTTGGGTGGTAGTTGAGTCTCCCCGATGGTGATGGAGTCAAGGTGGTAGTTGGAGCTCCTCTACAATAATTATTCTTATTTATATTAGAGAGTGTCAACATGGGATGAGCAGAGACAGTTAGAGATGAGGAAGGATGGACATGAAATGTTGTCAAGATACTTGAGATAATCACGATATACTATTGGAGTTTCTCCTTATCTAAGAGGGATTGTTAATTTGGTATCTCAATGAAAACATATAACCATTGGACTAAACTCCTCTTTCTAATAGGAACACAATTGAATTTTGAAGCACTTAATTTGGACATGGTAAAATATATTTTTTATGATGAAACCCACATTGGTACATTTGTTCAGGTCGGTTTAGAAGCTCAACAAGACATCCTACAATGCATATAAGTTCAATTCAAGTCCTCCTAATTTGGTATCACATCATAATCAAAACACATTATTCTCTCTCCTCATCTGATTAGTTCATAAAACTCAAGAATCACAAGAATATTTCACACGTGCGAAGGCCTGGTGTGTCTTTTTTATTAGCTAAATTTCATATATGTTTCAGGATATTGACAAGTGTTGACTAGTGGATTTTTGACAAATTTTGGCTCCGATTTCTCTTGGGATATTTCTATTTTCTTAGGCCACCTTGGAGCAAACAAAAATTGATGTAATCTCGACAGTTTGACCGCAGGGTTCATCATTGCGTTGACCAATTTTGATGACATATTGGAATTGTTTTGACTACATTTTGACCATCAAAGGAGGCTGAGTTGTAAGACCCTTGACTGAACTCTTCGAGGACCATTTTTAATGTTTCTCATTAGCTAGTTAGGGCACACATTGTTGTTATTGACTGCTACTAACTTTTATAGATTCGTAGTTGAACGAGATTTGACTTTTGTTGATTCTCTCTCTCGTGTCCCTAATTTTGGATAATTGCTTGGCATACTAAGTTGAGTGGATATTGTATATTGGTTTTGGATATTAGCTAGTAAAAGATTGACTTTGACTCTTCGAGGGTGTATTCTCTGTGATCAACATTTGAAAACAATCTAATAGAAGAATAATTGCAAAATGGTTTTCCCCCTTGTGAGGATTTTTCCCTAGTCATTGGCCAAACGTTTTGTCTTTCTTCTCTTTATTGTATTTCATTATGCATGTTGTATAATTGTTCAATCTACAATTTCTCTACTATTATTGTTTAATTGAATAAATGGAAATTGTAGATAGGATGTTCTTGGAAATTGTTGAAGTGATAATTGTAGCATAGAACAATACATGAAACAAGTTAACAGCTTCCAAGGCCACCATTGTTTTAAAGAATTTGGACACTAGATCAATTTTTTTCCCACAATAGTTTCAATTTATATTAGTCTTCTTATTCTTTTATTTTGATTCTTTGTCACCATTAGGAGAAGATGCAGGTTGAGAAGGTTTGGAACTTTTATTTTCCTTAATGTTGTGTAGGTGTTGCTTCTTTGGATGCTTGGTTTTATTTCTCTTTTGAGCCACTAAGTACTTGTTAGATGTATCTACAATGCTATTACCCCAATATGGAGAAGGTTGTGTTGTTCCCTAGTCAAAGAGTCACAAAAAGGTTTAAGATAATTTTTTTGATAGGAAGTTCCCAAAGCTTCTCTAGTGGTATAAAATGTAGATGCAAAAACATAGTATTGAGGACCAAGATTTGAAAAATAATATGTATGAAATGGTCATTGTCCAGATCGACCTTACAATCTTTAAGCAAATCTCTAAGTGTTTTTAAAATTAGATAAGTAATATTCAATGCAAGAGAAATCATTGGGACTTAAAATTAATGATTTTATTGTAAAGCAATTGAGATCTAATAATATTAGCATCACCAAATATATTTCGTAAATCTTTTAAGTTGCATATGGAGCATTGGTTTCTCGAATATGAAATCATAAATAGGGAGAAATGGACATTCCAATTTATCCGAGAGCTTCATCATTCCTATTATATCTCTTTTCTTTATTATCAAGATCACTGGGGGCATTTTCTTATCCCAAGGTAATTCAATATAACCCTTTACTCCTTTGAACATCGTCCAAGTGGTATTTCCATGAGAATTAATTGGTATTGGTAAGAAAAAGTTCACTTGGAGTGCCCATATTAAAATATGAAGATAATATGGTTTCAAACTATGAAACTAACTATATAAAGGAAAATATCTCAAAATAATAAGTTGTTTAAAAACTAACATTGAAAATGGAATTTGAATGCTAAATTTATGTTATTTTGAATAAATGCATTAATCGTAGTAAATAACCACATGAAAAGTAGAAGCTGACTCACATGGTGATGCATGATGATTAAAAAAAAAAATCATCACTAGATTTGCCCATAAGTTCACTTTCACAAATAAATTACCTTATTAAGTGATTGACTTTTATGAAACAAGTGAGAATCACTTTTGCAATGAAGTTACCTTATCAATGAAAGTTGAATGAAAAAATAAATTAAAAATAAATATTTAAGTTATTTTATAGTGATTCACTTTTATATGACAAAAATACGATTTAAAATAAAGTTATGAAATGGCTTAAGTTTTAGGGTTTATTTTCTTTTGAAAAGTAACTTACAAAGAGATTTGAATGGAATACCTCTTCCTAACTAAAGCAACTTTTAACTCAATGATCTAGTGAAAAAGACATAACGATAGAAATGAAGGAGGGTGGGGGTGTTTGTGTTATTGTCATTAATTTTGTTGTTGTTGGAGTTGGGCCTTAAGTTGTATGCCTAATAGAAACGATGCAGTCATTCAAAAACAAATAGAAGTTCAAAAAAAAATCCAAAACACAACAAAAAGGGGGTTAAATCTTTGTTAGCTTAGTTATAAAATGCAACTTTTCTTATTGTTTTTTATTTGTGATATTTCACAAAGTGCACGACAAAGTGCACACACAAACAAGAAAACACTTTATTCTACATTATTTATTTATCAAGTGCATAGAGCATAGAGAAAAGAGCACACACAAACCAAAAATAGTAGAAAACCAAGAATATAAATAGAAAACTTGAATATGAACTCTAGAAAACAATTTAAAGAAAAAAGGTGTATTTGTACTATATACCTCTGCATCTGATGTAAATTTTGTATCTCAGTAAAAAAATATATCCTTTTTGATGAAATGAAAGACATTCTTAGCTGAAATAACATTATAGATGAAATGCGAAATTATTTTTAAGATGACATAGTATATAAATAAAAGATATCAGAAATGGGATAACACAAGCTTTAAGATATTGATCACTAACAAGAGTAGTTCATCAAATGGGATTTGATACCATGTTTGGGTAAATAAGGTTTTACACATAGGAAAAAAACCTTTAATAACCACTAACACAACCTCATCAAAATAAAAAAGCTAGAATTTTAATGAGGCTAAAAACCCTTGAGAAGGAAATTGGCCATGGCCCCAATCAAGGTGACCACTTGTGGAAATTTTATTAATGCAAAATAAAACATTTTACATCAGATATTTCTAGAATGAATTACTATCGATGACCCTCCATACCATTTAAACAAATATCATAGACCAATTGAGTGTTAGACCATGGATCCATAGCCATTAGCATCAAGGAGAATATGAGTCTTCACGTCACTATATCACTAAAACATAGTGTGACCATTAGATTAAAATGCAACTAATGCATACTAAAGAAACACATTTTTACATAGTAGACACATTAGACGAACTTGAATGTAACTAACTCATAAGTTTCGAAATATCGTAAAAGATATAAGAATCACTATCAAGAGAGTTTAGGCTATTAAAATTCTACAATCATCTACATAGAAGAAGTCCATTTAGGATTTCATGGGTAAAATCAATTTTGTTTGTGAATTTATTCCTAACCTATTTCGAGTAATCAAACCTATTCATATATGTAGAGTTTTTTGTTGAGATAAGAGTACTGAACAAGATTTTTTATCTATTAAAAATTCCACCACTTCTTCCGATGGCAAGGTTACCAACACTTACACCCACAGTATGCATATAAAATGCATAAGCACACTTGTCCTAAGAATTTAACTCACCAAGGAGTCAAATCCTCAATACTAAGGTTAAGGCCCCTTCCATGTCTCATGCAGAATGATTTATAGACTATCCAAGTCTAACCCATAATCCACCTTTTCCTTTATATCGAAACTCAATCACCCTGCTTAAACCTTCATTAACCTTTATTAATGACTTTTCATTCAAATCCTTCCTATCGGGACTTTAAAACCCCTCCTAACCTTCACAACCCTTATACAACCTTCGTTCACCCTTTATCAACTCTATATATAACCTCCCCCTTTTTAAACATTGGTTACATATAATTTAATAAACAAAACCCTCCGTTAGTGCTATTTCCCTTTATAACTCTTTTACAAAGGAAATACCCACAAAGCATACCTTTTCACTTTATTCAGCCTCTGCAGTCTTTCGAGGTTCCACCTTTATCGCAATTGAGTATCAGTTCCTCTGCGCATCACATTAATACTCATCTCCTCCCGCCTCCGATATGAAAGCATATTCTGGATCTCAAATTATTAAATGCTGCCACTATAACTCCATCAGGTTTGTTCACTAATCCTTCCTACAGCGCTCTCCAAACTCTAATCTCTCCGATCTCCAATCAGCAATTCATCACTATATCCATGTCATCCATTGGTATATAGTGTTCCATTGTCACCAACCATTTGACTCAGCCAAAATACGATTAGCGATCCCATCAGGACCATCGATCTGACTTCCAATCCAATGGTTGCGATTAAATAGCTATCACTATTGCTATATTTAAGAGGGCCATTCCAATTTCATTCTAATGGTTCCCGACTAAGGTTTGACCATTGATCTGGCGCTCGATCCAACGGTCGAGATCCTTCCGTATTCTAAAGTTGCCTGATGGTCCTTTGCCATTGATCTACGCTTAGTAGGTCCAACGGTCCATGACAAATTCAGGTTGACAACATGCACAGGGGTTAACCACCCAATAAAGCAGTTTTCCCACTCCACTTTGCTACTACGTGTCAAATAGTGAGTGGAATCGGGTGCTTACCTATAATCCCACTTGTGGTTTTAAAGCTTCCCGAAATACCACTTAAGTTTATAAACCCATCTTCCTTCATTAAAGTTCGTCATTGTGATAATCCAGTGCTAATCCATGTGACATGATCTTGACCGTTGATATATAAGATCCAAAAGTCACTGTGCATCACTTCTACACTTCTCTGCTCCTCCCTTTTACTTATGTTTTACGCTATTTTTAGCATTTGCAATGGTTCTCGGGTTTCTTCATAAGGTTCTAGGTCTTCGCTATTTCACTGTGCACTCTCTCTTATGAGCTTAAACTCTGCACTCTCCTTTGATTGATGTCACTTCAGATCATTTCTTGATCCTTCAAGTGGATCCAATGATCCATTACGATTCCTCTGCATAGTTCTTTAGAACTCTGCCTGCAACCTTTATTACAAAACCTACAAATTCACGCATAAATCAATCATTACATACTTATTTCACACATTACAAAGTTCCTGAATGAACCTCTATTTATATAAATATGAACAAATGATTACATGTCGAGAATATCTGTCTCTCAGGCCTGCTCTTCGATATTAGTGGCCTCCTCCTTCTACTCTGCCCGTAGGCTTACATTTATACGAGAAAGGCTCCTTTCAACTAATTCTAGTTCCAATCCTAAATCTAATAAACTAACACCTAAATCCTCTATGTCTACTTCTAACTTCATTTAATTCCTAAGAACTCTCTCTAGTTCCTCGAATCATGACGCTGCTTTAAGAGTTATATTTGAGTTTGAACTCTTTTGTCTTTATTAACCACTAATGTCCTCCTTTATTTGAGAGCATTTACAACTTCCTCATATTATCTAATTAATTCCTATTCTACCCACTCAAAAGCCTAAATATTACATTGAAACAACACTTAGGAATCTAACTTCCTTAGAACACATGACCCCCCTATGTCTACTAATTTACAGTGATTTTCCTTGGGTTAAACTCCTGCATCAGACTCCCAAAGTAGAAAATATTCGTGATCTCCTGATCATGTGTCTTCATAAGTTTATAGAAAACCTCCAGGGCCAAACTTTAGTTTGTAACTGTTTGAAAGATTTGTTCTTTTGTTGCTGCTATACTTCTACTATCTTTTGCTCCATCTTCTTCTCCTTGTCAATCAGGTTCAAGTTCTGATTGATCATCTTCCCTGTTGCTATCATTTTCCTGCATATGGACCGCTTCACCATTAACTGCCATAACTCTTCAATCTCCATCTCTAGTATATCTTCGGGCTGGTCCATATTCTGCCATTCATTGTTACCTCTTTCTCTACTTTAGGTTGTTGCTACTATCTACTAACTCTTCAAATTGCTGTTTATTTTCTTCTACTTTTGCTCTTGCTATCATTGTAGACATTTCTCTTGCTCTATCTATCATTGTAGACATTGTCTCCACCCAAACTTCCTAAATATCTTTAAGGATATCTCCCTCTGCAACATCTAATTTCTGCATTGAATTATGACTTTCCAACATTCTCTCCAACACTTGAACATTTCGCTTCCATGGATTAAATACTTCCACATAATCTTCTTCTTTCATTTTTATTTGTTTGCGCACCTGTTCCAAATTTCCTCTAGCATTTGCAATTAAACATGCACTCACAAAACAATTGTTAAAATCAGAAACATAAGCCTTCTATGCCTTATTTTCCTTTGGCAACAATTCAATTTGCTGCTCTATTTCTTTCACTTCTATCAGCACATCAGTACATTGTTTTGAATTCTCAACAGAATTCGTGAGACTGTCATCTAGTCTCTTCTCCATATCATCTTCTTCAATGATATCTCTCTACTTTTGTTCATAGTAGTGAACTTCTTCTTCCTTAGCCTACTGTTGGTTAACTCTTCTTTGAAATTGTTTGATTTTTACTGCCTCCCTTTCATCCTTACCCTCTTGTTCTTTAAGAACCTCCATATCATCTTTAAACAATCTTTGTCCTTCCCTATTGACATTCATTGGATCATTTCTTTGGGACAACATTTCTTTAGTCTTCATTGAAATAAGACTGCCATCTTCCTCCTCTATGACAGCTCTATCATTCCACTGTCTACTCCCAGGTGATTCTTTTGTCTCCTTCTGATTCTGAGATCTTGCCATCTCAGTCTTGATCTGAACAGATTTTAGATTCTGCTTCTTCTCTCTCACAAACTCTAAAGTTTGTTCATTCTCCTATGATATACCTACAATCATCCACAAATTATTAATTTTAAAATCATAAGACCTGGTGGTCTTACTTGACTCTTCAATCATCACATTTCCTTGCTTCTTGAAATCTTCGACGTGATTCAAGTCCTCAGGCTCAACTTCATCTCCTTCCTTCATAAGGAATGGTTCTTGTCTTGTAAGAGCTCCAATTATTAATTTGTCAATGAGTTCTTTCTGCTATAACAACTCAATATTTTCCTCATTTTTGAGGTCTTCTTCATCATACTCTGCTGCTCTAGAGTACCTTTTATCCCCTAAAACACATTGCTCCTCATACTTCATTTTAAGAGCTCTATTCAGCTGCACTTCAGAGTATTCATCTTCTGTAAGATATTCCTCCATGCTTTCGACAACTTCACAAGATTGTCTATCCTCTCCTATGCATCCTGCAATCACACCAAAACTATTAGGTTAAAAAAAACAAGGCTTGGTGGCCTTACAAATCAACTCTTCATCTTCAGTTAGCATCTCTTAATGTTGTTTTGAACTATCCCAATAGTCAATGAGATCATCACTTGATCTCCATTCTTTATCTTCAGTGTAGTCTTCACTTTCTCCTAGAATGTTTCCCTGTTTTGGTTCACAAATGTACTCTTTCATTTCCAACTCAACTTCCTTGAGTTCTCCCCTCAGCCACTTTACTTGCTTTTGTTGTAGCCTTCTCTGCATCTAATGCCATTCCACTAGCTTCTTCCTTAATACCCAACCTTGTCTCTAGTTTTCTTCTAGCTACATTGTTAACACATCAAGTTCTTTTCTCATCTCAGCCAACTCCTTGTCAATCTCCTCTTGACTCATTATCTTTCCATCTACTTTGGCATTCTTCTACTCATATCCTCTGTTGTGGCTTCTCTCTGAACCTTTGCTATGACTATCAGTAGTCATCTTCTTCTCCTCTTTCTTCATGAGCTCCTCACTTATCTACAACAAGCCTTTGCAACACCTAGTCCTCCTCACTGCAATCTTACCTCACCAAGCTCTCCTCACTCAGTCTTTTGGTAAGAATGGGTCCTCTATCTTGAACCTCCTCTTGAGCAACACCTTTCCTCCTTCTAGGCTTCTCCAATCTCTCACTCTCTCTTGACAACACTTCAGCTGTCCTCTCTATCCAACCTCTTGTTGGATTCTTCAGGCTCAATGCCACTTATTCTTCATAGTGTTTTCCTTACTCTACCTTCAAGAACACATCTGGTTCTCCTCACACAACTTCTCTTGCTATCCTTTGCTAATATGTTTCATCTACAACCACAATCTTTGATTTAAATTTGAAGCAAAACAAACTATATTACCTCCAAGATCTATGTATGATCTTGTTCTACCATTCTATTGCACTTTGAATGGATTGTCTTCTGCTTGGTCTCCAAGTCCTCTTTCCTTTAGAACTTGCACTAAGAAATCTTTTTCTCACTTTTCTTTAAGGAGTCCTTTCTTCCTATCTACTCCAAGCCTCTACTGGAACTGCCACAATCTCCCAAGAATTCCCAAAGTTCCCCTACAATCTTCTGTTGTATCCTATATCATTCATTAATTAACTTATGCACATTACCTTCTTCTGTATGCAAACTCCTTTTAATAGGAAATATTTTCCCGCTCTAATTACAATTCTGCTCTGATACCACTAATGATGGTAGGGTTACTCCCACTTACACCCACAATATGCATATAAAATGCATAAGCACACTTGTCCCAGGAATTTAACTTTCTATGGAGTCAAATCCTCAATATTAAGGTTAAGGCCCCCTTTCATAGTCTCATGCAAAATAATTTATAGACTATCCAAGTTTAACCCATAATCCACCTTTTCCTTTATATTGGAACTCAATCACCCTGCTTAAACCTTCATTAACCTTTATTTATGACTTTTCATTCAAATCCTTCCTATTCGGACTTTAAAACCCCTCCTAACCTTCACAAACCCTTATACAACCTTCGTTAACCCTTTATCGACTCTATATATAACCTCCCCCTTTTTAAACCTTGGTTACATATAATTTAATACATAAAACCTCTATCGGTGCTATTTCCCTTTATAACTCTTTTATAAAGGAAATACCCAGAAAATATACCTTTTCGCTTTATATGGCCTCTGCACGTCTTTCGTGGTTCCACCTTTATTGCAATTGGGTATCAGATCCTTTGTGGGTCACATTAATACTCATCTCCTCCCACCTCTAATATACAAACATATTCTGGATCTCAAATTATTAAACAATGGCACTATAACTCCATCGGGTCCGTTCACTAATCCTTCTTGCAACGCTCTTCGAACTCTAACCTCTCCGATCTCCAATCATCGATTCATTTCTATTAGCATGTCGGCCATCGGTGTATTGCATTCCATTGCCATGAACCATTTGACTTGACGAAAATATGATCAACGATCCCATCGGGACCATCAATCTGACTTCCGATACGACAGTTACGATTAAATCACTATCACTATCGCTATATTTAAAAGGCCATTCCAATTTCATTCTAATGGTTCCTGACTAAGGTTTGACCTTTGATCTGGTGCTCGATCCAATGGTCGAGATCCTTCCCCATTCTAAAGTTGCTTAAAAGTCCTCCGCCATTGATCTACACTTAGTAGATCCAATGGTCCATGACGAATTCGGGTTGACAACATGCACAGGGGTTAACCACCCGATAAAGCGGTTGCACCACTCGACTTTGCTACTACATGTTGAATATCGAGTGGAATCTGGAACTTACCTGTAATCCTACTTATGGTTTTAAATCCACCCGAAATACCACTTAAGTTTATAAACCCACCTTCCTTCATTAAAGTTCGCCGATGCGATAATCCAACGCTACTCCATGTGACATGATCTGGACCATTGATCTATAAGATCCAACGGTCACTGTGCATCACTTTTGCACTTCTCTGCTCCTCCCTTTTACTTATGTTTTACGTTATTTTCAATGTTTGTAATGGTTCTCAGATTTCTTCATAAGGTTCTGGGTCTTCGCTATTTCACTGCGCACTCTCTCTTTTGAGCTTAAACTCTGCACTCTCCTTTGATCGATGTCGCTTCAGAGCATTTCTTAATCCTTCAAGTGGATTGATCCATTACGGTTCCTTCGAATCGTTCTTCTCCTCTGCTTACTTTGTCAGAACTCTGCCTGCAACCTTTGTTATAGAACCTACGAATTCATGCATAAATCATTCATTACATACTTATTTCACACATTACAGAGTTCCTGAATGAACCTCTATATATATAAATATGAACAACTGATTACATGTCAAGACTCTCTGTCTCTCAGTCCTGCTCTTTGATATTAGTGGCCTCCTCCTTCTACTTTGCCCGTAGGCTTACATTTATACGAGAAAGGCTCTTTTCAACATTATGGTTCCAATCCTAAATCTACTGAACTGACTCCTAAATCCTCTATGTCCACTTCTAACTTCATTTAATTCCTAAGAACTCTTTCTAGTTCCTCAAATCATGAAACTGCTTTAAGAGTTATATTTGACTTTTAACTCCTTTGTCTTTATTAACCACTCATGTTCTCCTTTAATCGAGAGCATTTAGAACTTCCTCACATTATCTAATTAATTCCTATTCTACCCACTAAAAAGCCTAAATATTACATTAATTCAACACTTAGGAATCCAACTTCCTTAAAACACATGACCCCCCTATGTTTACTAATTTATGATGATTTTCCTTCGGTTGAATGCTCCTGCATCATCTTCGCCCATCCTATAAAAACATAATTTAAATATAAAACTTTAAATTGTTAGCAATTTTGTCTAACAAATTGTTTCAACTTGTCATTGGAATTAAGAGACGATTAATAAAAATGAGGTTAAATGTTCATTGGTTAAAAACATGCATTTTCACTTATTCTCACCTTAAATAAATTTGAATAGTGTGCTAAGAAAGAACACAATTGTTAAAGTACTACCTCTCCCTATTGTTAGGTACTTTCTATCTCAAACACATTTACAAGAAATGGAAAATTGAATTTCTAATGTTCAATATTTTAAAATAGAAATCATTATTATTGTGATAGTCCATGATTAATATTTAGCTCTCATAATGGTTGAAAATTATCCTAATGAATTTCCAATGAATTTCCAAGCATCTTATGAGAGGAAATTCGTTATTTCCTATCTTTGAACTTGATTTTCTTAACATTAATCAAGATGTTGTTGATCCATAGAATCAAGATATCCTTTTATGTTTGAGATATTGATAATTCCCTTGTCATTTACATGTTATTAAAAAGATTTAGTTAGGATAGGAGGCTAGCTAGTTTTTCTTACTAAATAACTTCTTATATTGGAGACATGTTGATGGTATGCTTCTCCAATGTGCGAGAAGATCATAAGTCCAAACAATCATACATTTTTTGATAGTATTCTTCACTTATGATTTCATAATGATGATAATTTTTTTCTTAAATCATATCACCCATAAAAAAGAAGGATTGTCTTTTTAATTGACCCAACTTCTTTCGAAATTATTTCATCTTTGTTACCTCTACTGATCACTATCAGTGACAGCAAAGAAATTATTTCATCTTTATTACCTCTGCTGATCACTATCAGTGACAGCAAGATCTAACCCAAAAAAAATATCCTTATATGTTGTTAAATATCCATTGAATTCTTGTTTTTCCTTTTCCATATGTGGCCTTTATTTTAGAAGTTATATTACCTTTTCTTCTTCCACTATTCAAAATGTTATCCTTACTACCACTGGCTAGTCTATTAGACACACTAAATGTGTCCTTCTATTGTGGCATAATTTGTTGTTTTATTTTTCCACGTACAAACATTGTATAACTTGCGTATACCTATTGAACGTATTAATGATGATGATTATGGTTTTATGCTTCGTGATTTCTTAAAGGATATATCAAAAGTATAATAAAATATGCTCAACGTCATCACCTTATTACCCACAATTAAATAGGATGTCCAAATCCATCAATAAAAATTGGATTGAAATAATTGAGCATATCAACTCTTGCTTCATAGGTAGATTGAATATAAAAAAATTAAGCAATAGTGGCACATCTTTATGATGGTATATGGGTAGGATGTTAGTATGCCTAGTAGGATGGAAACCAATACTTATCATTTATCTTTCCAAACTAGAGAATTGGACAATAATCTAGTGGTTTAGACATTTATTTATTAAATGATGAGGCTAAAAGAAAGGAAAAAGAAGGTTTTTTTTACATAGTAGATTACATACCTAGGTTTAATATTTTAGCTTTCCCTTTTTAAGTAGTTTGGTTATTTCTTTTCCTTTTATCATCTCGTGTTTTATTTACATTTATTCCTTCCACATTTCTTTTTTTATGCCATGGCATACTTTTGTATTTGCAATCCTTCTAGTATTTTATTTACATGCATTGCAATTTTCTCTTTCATAGTCTCATTTTTCTTTATTTTTTTAGATTACCTAAACTTCTTGATGCATTTATATAACCAAATAAAGACTCAAATAATATGATGTCTACTCCTTTACGTTTATGGGGTCTAATTGTGACATCATTAAAATGCATTTTCATAATTGAATGTCATTGTTACATTGTACCATGAAATGAATTAAGGGCTTCTTAATGTTTCACCTTGTTAAATTAGGGTGTTTAATTATTTTATATGATTTCTTAGTTCTTCTTGATTCTCTCCTTTAATTTTCCCATAGCATAACACTAGCCCCTTTATCCATCCATTACCCTTGTCATACATGTATCTACTCTTATTATCACACTTCCAAATACACAATTTCTATTGTTATGGTTTGTTGTAACCAAACCTAGCTTTCATTATGTGACACTAGAATTTATCATAATGCACAAAAGTTGTGAGATAAAACTTGGTAGGACTAGAATTCTTACAGTTTAAAAGTTGTTATAAACATCTTTCTAAGTGGATTTACTAGATATTTACGTTATATCTGGTCAACATACATTGAATATGAAGTTTCATAACAAAGGATATTCTTATATGAAAATTTCTTTATACCAATCACCTTAATAATAAAAAGGATTTGCATTCACTTATTATACTTGCCTCTAGTACAATATATAACAATAAATTTTATTTCATTTTACATTAGTTTCAATTGACTTATGCCTAATCTAAAGCTAAACATACATATATTTTAAAATTGTTTGTTTAATAAGTTGAAGGTCTTATTGCATCCCTCATATAGTTCAATACCAAAAATAATAAAATATATGTCAATTACAACAAAATCCCAAGTTGCTAATTGCTCAAGTTTCTAATCAAACCACCTTAACGATAACACATGTGATATACACAAATACCAGAATTTAACTTCCATAGCGTTAAATATTTCTTTCCCGACTTCCTTGGCCTACAAGGGAGTGAGATAAATGGTCATGAGATTGGCATAAATGATCATCATACCATTCTTCATTTTGATCGTATTTTTTTATAGGATTGTGATTTAAACCAATTTAATTTTTTATGTAAGTCTAAGATTGATACTAATGTACAATCTGTATATTTGTAAATTTTTCTCACAATAACAACTTATAAGATTTCATCAAATCCACAAAAAATCATTGAAATCACAATGTAAATAGTGAAAATCACTGATGTCAACTGATGTGGGGTGATTTAAGTGTCGATACCAAACATTCAAACTAAAAAAAATAATTCTATATGGTCATATTTTTCAAGTGAATGCATCCACTTAGGGTGTAGAAATAGAATTATCTCAAGATTTCTACTTACAAACTACTCATTGGTTCCATTTTATGCTCGTCTTGAGTGCATGTACTCATTTTACCATCCAAGAACCTCTCCAAAATCTATGCCCGAAATAATTGCTAATACCACATTAAATTATTGGTGTTATGCCTTAATCATTTTGATTAGGAACTTGTTTTTACTATAAGTAGATATCTATAAAGTTTGTAAGCATTCTCTTGTATCATTTGTGGCCACTAAGGTGATTGGATTCTTAATATCTTCGACTGAATTTCACAATTATATTATTATACCTACCTTTTACGAGATATATAGCAATGATATTTTCTTTGACTAAGAAAACAAATATAATTTGCTATGCAATTATCCAGCTAATATTGAGTGTGATCAAGGTAATGAACATGACGCAGATTGATAAATCCATTTGCTTCTACTTTCATATACTAACATTGTATAATCATTCAATGATTTAATTCATTATCATAAGATTATTATTATTCACTAAAATCATATTTAACAAGGGAAGCTGCAGCAAGTCCTGCATCAAGTTTACATCTTCATGCATTGGTTTAGTTGAGGTAGCTAGGTCTTTTCTCTACCTTGAAATTCATTTGAAACACCAGAAAGTTAGTGGATATAAGTAATGCAAGTTTCAAGCTTGAAAATCTAGTGCAGAGATCATGAGGGATTGATCTCCACAGATTAGAAGGCATTTCTGGGTTGATAGAACAAAAGAACATAAATATGGACAGATTCAGAGCAGCATGAATAGAAACAGAGCAGGTGGCAGCATAGCTTGTGACTCTTGGGCTGGTGTATGAGTTATAAGAGGAAGCTAGGTCTTTTCTCTGCCTTGAAATTCATTTGAAACATCAGCAAGTTAGTGGATATAGTAATGCAATTTTCAAGCTTGAAAATATAGTGCTCAAAAACTGGCTGGTGTTCCTAGAGATCATGAGGGATTGAGATAGAACAAAAGAAAATAAATATGGACAGAAATAGAGCAGCATGAATAGAAATAGAGTAGGTGGCAGCGCAGCTTGTAGCTCTTGGGCTGGTGTATGAGTTATGCTTTGGGTTGGTGTATGAGTTATAGGAGGCAGCTAGGTCTTTTCTCTGCCTTGAAATTCATTTGAAACAGCAACAAGTTAGTGGATATAAGTAATGCAAGTTTCAAGCTTGAAAATCTAGTGCTCAAAAACTGGCTGGTGTTCCTAGAGATCATGAGGGATTGAGATAGACTACAAGAACATAAATATGGACAGAGACATAGCAGCGTGAACAGAAATAGAGCAGGTGGCAGCATAGCTTGTAGCTTTTGGGCTGGTGTATGAGTTATGCTTTATCAATAGCTGCTTGGGATGGGAGGCACTGTATTCCTATGGCTCTGAGCAAAATAAATGCTAATAATTAAAACATTAGACCTATCAAGCAGCCATGGCTAGCAAGCTTGAAGGGACAAGCATAACATTTAAAGAATCCACTGCCTTGAAATTCATTTGAAACAACAACAAGTTAGTGAATATACTGAGATGCAAGTTTCAAGCTTGAAAATCTAGTGCCCATAATAATGAAACACATTAGTGAACTAAAAGAATAATTTACATGGTGAACTCGGGAGATGCGAGTCGCGATCACGTGTAGGTAGCTAGGGTTTATTCATCAGTCTGAAGGCATGCTAGCTTACCAACAGGATTGGTTTCAGAACCAGATAGGAGTCGCGCTTGGAGGGGAAGGAATGGATCCGGAGAACGAGAGGGGAGAGATCCGCTCCTTCAAAGAAGCATTAACAGGGGAAAATAGAAAGGAAAAGCAGAGTGAAGGAGACCGACCCAACGAAGGAGAAACTTCAGAAACTGGAGCGTAAAGGAGATCAGGATTCCAAACCAAATGCCTACCTAGGACATCGAGCAGACCTAGGTTTGTAATCCCACCTAATAGACTAGAAAATTATAGAAGCCATATGCGTGATTATGCCTTGATATGCAAGTTCATAGGATATTGGCCTGCTGAAAAGGATCTTATGAGATGGATCCATCAGAGGTGGAAACCAAAAGGGCATGTGGAAGTCAAGTTGGGAGCAAAGGGGTTCTTCACTGTTATATTTTCCAACCTAGAAGATAGGGGGCGAATCTTTGAGGAAGGACCTTATTTCATGAACAACGTTGGTTTGTTCATGAGAGAATGGGTAGATTGCTACAACCCAGATAAGGAAAGGATGTTAGCTGCTCCGATTTGGATCAGACTCTTTGGTCTACCATCAGAATTCTGGGAACCAGAGATCCTTAAAGGCATAGGAAATACAATAGGTTCCTTTGTTAAAGTGGCAGAAACAACAAAGAGGGGAAAATACAACACCTATGCTAGAATATGTGCTTACATGAACATCACAGAGCCTCTCCCAGATACTATTGAACTGGAATATCATGATGAGCTATGGCACCAACCTATAGACTATGAACATATCCCATTTCACTGTAGAAGATGCCATGAATACGGTCATCTTTTTAGGGAATGCCCTATTACGCTAGCTGAAAAGGAAAGGGAAGCAGAAAAAAGAGGGAGCAACACAACAAGGAGAACAGGGGAAGAAAAAGAGGACTTCAGAGAAGTTCAAAGAAGAAGAGGAAGAGGAAATAAAAAGATGCAGACAGGTAAACAAAAAAAAACCCAGAAAACAGAATCTCTAAACATGTTTAAAGCCCTACAGGAAGAAGGTTTGGAGACAGAGGTTAGCGAAGAAGAAGAAATAGAAGGAATGGAGGTAATAACTAAAAAATCAAACAAAGAGGCAGATAATATGAATAATGAACAGGGGGTTGAACTCACAAGTGAAACCCAAGGAGATCAAGGAGACATGGAAATAGACCCAAAGAAAACAAAAGGAGAAGAAGAAGAATAAGTAATGGCGAGACTCCTACAAGAATGGAAAAGGCTTGATGAAATATTCATCCAGAAGAACAAAAACAGAGATACAAAGATGCATTTCAAAGATATAAGGAAAAAAAGAGACTAACAGAAGAGAAGGAAAATCAACAACCAGAGAAACAGGAAACGCAAAGCATAGGAGCGGGCATCATTGGCAAGGGAAGCAGAAAACGAGGGAGAAGAACAATGAGTGAAATGATACAAG
>APFE030189528.1:0-20935 GCA_000404065.3 Pinus taeda
ATTAATAAATATAAATTTGACCTGGGTCCTAGAGTCAAAATTAGTTGTTATTCAGCCGTTGGAGTCTCTGCTCAGTCTATTTAACATGCTAGGCCGGATCTGTTTCTTCAACTTGTCCTGACGATGAACCACACTAGTTGGTTCAAAACGCGTCGACAAAGGTCTTTCTATATGTGATTTACGTCGAAGCTCTTCTTATAACTATGATGGATCACAGAAGCCTCAATTCTACAACTATCATCATTTTGACACTTCAGGATACGATATGGCGGTGTGAAAAAATAATGTATAACAGATGCCCCCTAAAGCATGAAGGCAGAAAGGGAAGTGATGGTTGAAATGCTTTACAAGTCAAGGCAAAGACCCGAAGAAACACCGCCATGAGACTTGCAAATTAAACACAATACAAGATATTTGACATGTCTGATGCAAGTATGCCTAGTAACACATCTCTGAGTAGGCATCTAACAATACACGAATCCACGACATGGACACAACTATCTAAATATAAAGGATCATGTGTATGGATCCACAGCATGGAATCCACCATCCGAATAGAAATGATCATGTGTATGGATCCACGACATGAACGCAATCATCCGAATAGAAAGGATCATGTGTATGGATCCACAACATGGACACAACCATCCGAATAGAAATGATCATGTGTATGGATCCGCGACATGGATGCAACCATCCAAATATAAGGGATCATGTGTACAATCATGAATATCTAATAACTCCACGCAACCTGGATTTTTCAGACGAAACCCAAGGTCTTCATCTTTGTCTCGATCCAACCAAGGTACAAATCCCACCATGTGAATAGATGTGTCGAAGTCAAACATGGTAGAAACCACCTGATTACCGGTGAATGATTTGAACCATTAACACGCACAAGAGAAATCACCAATAATGGCGATGGTCCTCAAGGTATAATAGCACAATCCACGAGTGTGAACAATGAAGCTGAAGTCGAACACTCATAGAATCATTCGATTAAAGGCCAATTATGTGAACCTATCGTTGAATGTAAAGAACTTGCCATTGAGGCATGCAAGCTCCAAGGTACTGAAAGGGAGTTTCCGAACCATCTTCCCCAATACTGAGTTGGAGTCGACATGAAGTGATTCGTCGAAGGAGGGCCATAATGTTTCCCACACCATCGACATGAAACATAGTATTTTGCAGAGTTGGAAAGAGTGATTCAGGATTGTTGTAGAAAATTCAAACATGGTACAAGTGGTTTGAATTGTAGAGGGGACTTCTCTTTAACATATCGCCGACGCGACTCCAGAATTTGGCAACATTTGACTCAACATAGGATCAAAGGTCATGGTGACAATAGGATATAATCAAATGAGAGGCAAATGGATTCCCAAAACCCAACAAGGCAAGTGACGAAGTGAGGATAACCCAAACCCATCACGATATACATACAAGTGTCATGTTCAAGACCGACATGCTACCTTTATACAAAATACAAGATATATGTTTACATCCATTTTTCCCCACTATTTCTGCAAGTACCTCATTATTTTTAATCTCAAGCTTGAAGAGGATACCATATGCTTGTTGTATAAGTTCATCCTTCAGATGAATCCATCCTAGTATTTTTAATGAGCACGACGGAGAGGTAACTCAGTCTCCTCATGGTGACAAGTCCTTCATCGTTTTAGTTTTATGAGCCCGACGGAGGGGTAACTCAACATATTTTTCATGTTTAGAGAGTTTGAAAAAGAGGAAAAAAGAAAAATTCAAAGGTCCCTTTTCATAGATAGTCTCTCGAATATGAAAAGGTAGAAAACAATATTCAAGAGAACCTCTTAGCCACATGTGACTAAGGTATTCCTTTTTTGTAGCTAGTCTATCTCAGTCCGGAAAAGGGTCAAACTTATACTGAGTAAATGTATTTTAATTTACTTTAACGAATTCGAAAAGGCAAGTGTTAGACAATATTTTAATATTATAGGAGTCTGAAAATAGTTGAAAGAGGACTCTTCCTGGAGGAACAAGTGGTATAAAGGGTAGCAACTGGTTCCAGTCACGATGGAACTGCTCAAAACATGTAAAGGTCAAGAGGCTGGCTAATAATACCACTCATCACAGATGTTCCTCAGGAAAGGGTAAAACAACCAAGTGAAAGCATATGATCGGACAAAGAGATGGTGACGATGAAATGAAAAAACAAAGGCTCATCTAGCAAAAACAGGGCGATAAAAATGGCAATCAGGAGAGGTAAAGTGGAAATGGTTTCATTTTTACACAAGCTTGAAACATGGGAAACTATGCTTGGGGATACTTGAAGATGGTTTCATTTTTTCACAAGCTTGAAACATGAGAAAAAAACTTTGCTTGGATTTGGTTTCATTTTTACATGAGCTTGAAACATGGACAAACTATGCTTGAGATTGGTTTCATTTTTACACAAGCTTGAAACAAAGAAAAACTATGCTTGAGATAAGTTTGCATGCCCCCAACATAATCACTCAATTCAAGGTACATGCTCCCCAAGCTTCATCTAGTTCACCTAAGTAGACTATTGGTTACTAACAGGTGGATGGAATGAAGGTTCATTTATGAGATCAAGTGAAAGACTCGACTATGAATTTACGAGATCTAATCAAAGACTCGAATTGGAAGGGGATTTGTTTCAGTTTTTAATGAGCTTGACACATAAAAAGAACCATGCTCATGACACCTTGTTTCAATTTTTAAGTTGGTTGACACAAGAGAAGGAACTCTGCTCTAATACCTTGATTCGTTTTTTAAGGAGCTTGACACAAGAAAAGGAATTGTGCTCTAGGAGCCTTGATTCATGGCCCATAAGAGACCATGGCTTCCAAGAGGTTCTCATCATATGGGAGAACAACACTTTGGAAGGGATACATATTAAGGGATCTAATGGAAAGATTAAGCTCTAATGCCCCCAATACATGATGCACTATATCACTGACTAGATCATCAATAGACACGGGCATGGAACTGGTGGCCACATAATTAACTTGTGGCAAGGGTGATACCACTTGCATATAAGGACCATTTAAGGATGTTGGTTGATTGAGAGCCAAATTAGGACCAACTAATGAAAGTTGATCAATGGTCACAATTCTTCCTTCATGCGAGAAACACATTACTTGAAAAAGAGTAGAGACAAGAGCTCCTATGACATAAACATAATCATGGTTGAGGAGTAAATTAAAATCCAAAGGGCCTTGGAAAACCGTCATGTTGATATAGAAGATATTTCCTCCCAAAGTAATAAGCAACTTAGGAAGGATCCCTAACGGTTGATTGATTCCTCTGTTAAAAGATAACAAATTCTGTGTAACAGGCACAAGTTGTGGAGAACCTAAAACTTGCCAAGTAGTTTAGGACAAAGTATTAACTGATGTGCCTTCATCTATGATTGTGCCAGGCACATGTATATTATAAGGTTGTACCATGATCTAGAAGGGCACGTAAGAAGGAACACGATATCCTGTGAGTCAACTCCAATCAAAGGAAGCAACCATACTACTTGGAGGGAGTGCCATGGGAATGGGAGAAATACCCCTTGCATTAATGGAACACAAGGATCACCCCCATGTACCGTGGGAATAGGAGGATTTCCCCCCAATCATTGGAATTTGAAGAAATAAGAAGAACTTGAGTAGTATGAAGTTCAATCTCTATGTGAAAAGTACGATCAACTGAAGGTGGAATTGAGTCAACCACTTTCTAAGGCAATGGTTGGTCAGGAATGGGCTCATGAGATTCACATTTAGAGAGAGTGGGATTGACCAGAGATGAATTTTGATCAATCACTTGATCAACTAGTGGAGGATCAGGGGAAAGCTTTCGATATCCAATCGAAAGATGAGGCTGAAAAGTTGTAAGGTTGTCCAACACTTTTGAGGCTTCATCCATATAAGGACAAAGGTGAATAAGATGATTCCCTTCACATAACTTACAGGGAAATTTGACTTTACCCTTTTTCCCATGGACTTTACTAGCACTAGTTGAGGGTTTGTCACTAGCATGATCTGTAGAGACTGATGACGAAGGCCCATGTGAGTCTGTAGACCACACTTCTAATACCTTGGGAATACCACGACAATCTCTAAGAAGGCGGTCATCCTTACAAAGCATGCAAGGCAATTTCACTTTACGGGGCTGATTGGAAGGTTTCTCCCTACAAGTTGCATCCATAGTAATGGATGCTTGGTTGTCCCCCTACTTATTTTTCTTCTTCTTATTATCCACCTGGTTACTTACTTGTAGGCCTTCATCAGACGAAGAGGAATAAAAGGAAGAAGACCGAATAGGCGAAGAAGGCAAAGAGTCAACTTTAGGATTGACTGGAGGTTGATATTGTTCAGGTGGAGGAGAACCCGATTGAGAAGCAATTTGGAATTTTCGAACCATAGGGGTCAAAAACAAACAAACTGGCAAACCAATGGTAAATCCGGGAAGGGACAATGTTGCCATATAAGGAGCTCTAATATTTCCAAAAGAAGGAAAAGGACCAGGATTCCCATTAGAGGCATTTCCTTGATTGGTGGACTCGGGAACTATTGCCATTAGTCTCAAACTAATATCTACTAAGGATTATTTACATAGGAAGGATGTTGTTCCATGGTCAATTAATTTTAGAACTCAACAAAAAATAAATCAAAAAAGGGTAACTAGGCATAAAGGTTTACCAAGCAACCGTGAATTGCAATATACACCTTGGTGAACCAAGGACTTAAGATACGACATCTAATCTCCCTAAATGTTGTGTTCTGTGTATCACAGTATACAAGGTGATAGACTCAGTTACATATGGATGGATAACAACCTATAGGGGACTCCAAAAATATACACGACAGTATGTGGGAGTGCAGTCCGTAGTAATGTTGTCTAATGTGTAACCATTTGATGAGATCACTCCCATATACTTACCATGCATGGAGCACCTCCGATATACCCGAAAGTACTGGAGAATGGTCCTATACACTTTTGTATGTGGAACAAGATTTCACTCCTAGGATGCAACGTTGGAAAACAACAACAGCTCCTATGTTTAACGACGTTGGAACACGTCTCTAGCCTATACCTCTAAATGTTTTCATTAATGTTCCAAATGCTCCTTAGGTTAATTGAGGTCAATTTTAAAGTTGATCTTGAATTTAGTTTCAATTTCAAGGCTCAAAATTCAAGTCACCTAAACACACCTACGATGCAACTAATATGAAAAAATGATTCTTTCCATTTCAATGAAGGTTATCTAGCATAGGGAAGAAGTTTTAAACATTGATACAACAACCAAGTATGTGACAAACAAAACTTCCTAACTAGATCTTTCATTTTCACTATTCCAATGCACCCACCAAAAGTAAAATGAATTTCAACTCACTAAAATGCACCTATGTTATTTTTTTCACTTTTTCTTTTCAGTGAATGAGAATGCACTTTTCAGGTTTCAACACTAAGCAATGTAATATATGCTCAATGATAATCCCAAAAACGACTTTTCAATGCAATGTAATCTAAAGCAATTTCAAAAAGTAAACTTTGAGATGAAAGCGAAGAAAATGCAAATGCCATTTCTTTTATGGTTTCTAAAAGAACTAATAATGCTTTAAAATCGACAAATCATTATTCCTTCCACACATGCAAGAAACAAACAATAAATTCAATTGACCTAAAGAACTAAAGACTCAACCAAAATTCTCTTTCACTACTTCAAACAATGGGATGGACTTTTGCAAACCAATAATAAATCAACAAAAATAATGGAAAGTTGTATGCACATAGAGCAGGAGGACACTTCAGAGATCAAGACACACTTGACCTTTCTGGTAGAAACCCTAAAAATTCTCATTTTTTGGACCAACGTTACTTTAATGGTCAAAATCCGCATTGACAAGGGTTTTCAGCACTACTTTAATGGTCAAAATCCGCTGACAAGGGTTTTCAGCACTACTTTAATGGTAAAAGCTCGTATTGACATGCTAACAAGGTCTTCAGTGTAACTATAATGGGCAAAATCAACGCTTACAGTGCCATTGTTTCTGGATAAAACCTATTGGGAAAGAAAGACTTAGGAAAATGAAAAAAGAACTCAAAGAGAGATCCAAACTTGACACTCTAAAGAACATACTACTTAGAATGCGGACCCATAATGAACCTAAGTTACACATCACTAGGAGGTTGGCCAAACTTATCAAAAAGACCAAACATAAAAATGAGGCTTGAAGGCTTATAAGCTCCCCAGTGGATTTGCCATTTTGTTGTGTAGGCAATCCTTTCTGCGGACATAAACGATTTCTCTAGTCCTATGGGAGAATCTAGCAAAAAACAAAGACAAATATGTTCAAACTTTCCTAGTTTATACCCAAAAACTTAAAGGATGATAGATGACCTACCTCACTTTGATGTTAACTTTTGTTGGTGTTGTCCTTGGTTCTTCCGCTTCCAAGCTCAATCTCCTCTTCGCCATTATGGATGAATACCTGCAAGGAAAATCGCATACATAGCAAAAACCATTCCAATATAAATCGTATAACAGATCAAGGAGTATTATACTAAATGAGCAATGATTGACACACTTATGGAAATAAAACACATAATGTATTATTAATAGATGGTAAAGGGAACATTACAACCACTCAAGCCTTGATGTTGGAAGCCTCCTTTAGGTGAGTTTATAAGTCCTAGCCTTAACCTTAAATCACTCCTTTCTCCTTAGCAAAATGGGCAGTATTCGGGCATAGTTTAGCACTAGGAAGGCAACCAAGCAATAACCAACCAGTTGTGGATAGTAGGGATCTAATTTATAGGGAAGGAGAGGGACTTAAGGATCTATAAAAGGAGGGATAACTTCCACATATTAAGGGAAAGATCCATGAAAGTAGGATCAAGGACCAAGAATGGGAAAATCTCGATCCAATCCTTATTCACTGTAACCAGCTCGTTGTTCTCGAGACTTCTAGTAAGAGAAGCTTCTCCTCCACTTTAGGAAAAATTGCCTGAAGAGGTTCAACGTGGGTTTTCATGATAAAATTAGCATTGGAAACACTATGAAAATATAGTGCAACAAGGGACCAACATGGGTCACTAGTAATACAAAAAACATTGATCCTGAAAACAAGATTTTTGACAAGTTTCTTTCGAATTCTTTTAAGGCAAGTTTTTTTTCTTTTTTTCTTTTTTTAAGGGATGTTTCTGAACATGTTTCATGGTGAATACACTGACAACTTTCGTCATTTTGACACTTCAGGATACGAGATGGGGAGTGTGACAAAATATTGTATAACATGTATTGAGGTATGTGCCATATCTTAAGGATGAGAAGACAAAGGTTCAAAGATTCATCAGCGGGTTGCCTATAACATTTAAGGATCAGATTGAGTATGTTGAGCCTTGGTCATTGGAGGAAGTCATTGGAAAGTTGAAGCATTATTATGAGCAGTCTAAGCATAAGTCTGAGCCTAAGTGAGATTGGAAAGGGAATGACAATATTAAAGGAAAGTGGGATAAGAAGCGAGGAAGACCTTAGGATGTAGGTAACAAGGAGAATGCAACACCATACAAGAATTTCAATGCAATTGTCAAAGGACATGGGTCTCAACCTGAGGAGTAGAACAAATGCAAAGGCAGGAAGCCTCTACAGTGTTGGACTTCTGGTGGAGAGCATCTTAGGAGAGATTGTCCACAACATCAAGGTGACATACCTCATATTTAAAGTGCTCAGGAGGCGTAAACAGTTGGGGATGTTGGTCAAAGCATTCCTCGAATTTATCCACCAGTGGATAATAAGCAGCCTGATCAACAGACATCTATTATCAAGATGGAAGGTAAGCTTTATGATCAAGTTTTTTATATTTTGATTGATCTTGGGTCTAACTATAGTTATATCAGTCCTGGCTTGGTGGATAAGTGTGGCTTCAATAAAGAAGTGCATGTAAAATCTTAGTTGGTGCAGTTGGCTACAGGGACTAAGAAAAGAGTTCATCATTGGGTGAGATATTATGCACTTGAGCTTAATGGTATGTCTATTTCAACTCATTTAAATGTGCTTCCTTTGGGTTAATAAGATACGCTTTTGGGCATGGATTGGTTGTACATTTAGATGACTAAGGTAGATTGTTATGATAAGGCTGTTGAGTGTTTAAATGATGATGGGGAAAGAAGAATCCTCCATTAGTGAGAATGGTTACAACTATGCAGTCAAAGTGCGGTTACACGAAGGAATGTGTATTGTTTGTAGTTCATATTTCAAGTGACAAAGGGAAGGATGTTGAGGGTGCTAAAGGCTTGAAGAGGTATCCTATTTTGCAACAGTTTCAAGATGTATTTCCAACAAAGATTCTAGAGTTACCGCCTCATAGGGAAGTGGATTTCTCTATTGGGTTTATACCAGGGGAAACACCAAAATCAAAGGCACCTTACAGAATGAGTACTCTAGAGTTGGTGGAACTAAAGTTACAACTTAAGGAAATTCTTGATAAGGGATACATTAGGCCAAGTGTGTTGCCTTGGGGTGCACCAGTGTTGTTTATAAAGAAGAAGGACAATACTCTCAAGTTGTGCATTGATTATAGGTAATTGAACAAGGTGACTATCAAGGGAAGGTATCCTTCCTTGCAGATTGATGATTTGTTTGATCAATTAAAGGGAGCAACAATGTTTTCGAAGATTGAATTGAGATCAGGATATCACTGGCTACGCATCAAAGAAGAGGACATCTACAAGGCCACATTTTGTACTAGGTATGGGCATTATGAGTTTGTGGTAGCTCCTTTCGGTCATACTAATGCTCCAACTATTTTCATGTGTTTGATGAACAATGTGTTGTGTCCTTGTCCAAATAAGTTTTTGATATTATTTATTGATGACATATTGATATATTTTTAGAATGAAGAAGATCATGCAAAGCACCTAGCATAAATATTAAGATTGTTGAGAGAGAATCAATTGTATGCCAAGCTTAGCAAGTGCAATTTCTTTTAGACTGAAGTTCATTACTTGGGACATGTTGTTTCCAAGGAAGGTATGGCAGTGAACCCATAAAAGATGAAAGCTATCATGGAGTGGCTAACTCCTAGGAATATGGATGAGGTCGAATCATTTATGGGACTAGCATGTTATTACAAGAGGTTCATTAGGAACTTTTCATGGATTTCCCATCCTATTACATCTTTGCAACGAAAAGGAAAGAAGTTTGAATGGACATAGAAGTGTGCAACTAGTTTTGAGCAGTTGAAGCATTTGCTTACAAATGCTTCGGTCTTGAAGATTGCAGATTCTGATAAGGAGTTTGTGGTATGTACAAATGCTTACAAGAGAGGACTTGGTGGAGTCCTGATGTAAGAAGGACATGTGGCATGCTATGAGTCAAAGAAGTTGAATGAGCATGAGCAGAAATATGTGACTCATGATCTTGAGTTGGTAGCTAGCATTCATGCCTTGAAGATGTGGAGGCATTATCTTCTTAGCAGGATATTCATCTTGATGAGTGACCACAGTGAGTTGAGGTACTTGTTTGACCAACCCAATCTGAATTTCAGGCAAGCTAGATGGTTGGCTACCCTCAATGGGTTTGACTTCGAGATCAGGTACATCAAGGCTAAAGAGAACAGGGTTGCATATGCTCTCAGTAGGGGAGTGCAGGTGAATCACATTCCAACAATGAGTTCTTATGGGATAGACTTGCAGGAGTGGATCTTGCAAGATGGGCAACATGATGATAGGTATCAACAGTTGAGGCACAAGTTACAACAACAGGGTGAAGAAGAGAGGGATGAGGAGTATCGTCTCACAACAGATGGCTTGGTCATATTTAGGAACAAGATTTATGTGTCGATTGACAATGAGCTCAAGAATCTTATCTTCAGGGAGTTTCATGTCAAGTCATATTTAGGTAACCCGGGATATCATAAGACATTGGCAACAATTAAGAAGTTCTATCGTTGGCCAAAATTGAAGAAAGAGGTGGCTAAATTTGTTGCAAGATGTTTGGACAGTCAGCAGGTAAAAGCAAAGTGTAAGCATTTAGGTGGTTTAATACATTTGATTTCGATTCCAAAGTGGAAATGGGAGGTCATTTCCATGGACTTCGTTACAATTTTTCCAAGGACATCGAGACAACATGATTCCATCATGGTTGTGATTGACAGGTTAAGTAAAGTAGCGCACTTCATTGAAATTAAGACTATGAATTCCGCTAGTGAGGTAGCTTAGATTTTCATTAGAGAGATAATGAGGTTGCATGGTGTTCTTAAGAAGATTATATCAAAGGTCATGGAGGCGGCGTAGTGGTAAAGTCGGCCTCGTCATGACGGACCGGTCTTGTGTTCGATCCCGAGCAAGGTCGTAGCTTGTCGTGCGAGTAGTTAGTCTAAACTGGGCCAAGCCCACTACCTTTATCATTTTGAAACCGCTCCGAGGATGAACCCTAGATTTGTCGCCTCCTTGCCCTCGGCCGCCATCGGGTCTTTGAATGCCCCTGCTGTGGATGGTTTCAAGAGCTTCATGCACAGGTTAAGGGTCTTTCTCCTTTCTGCAGATTCGCAAGATGTCCATACCAAGAACGCCCCTGCTGCGGATGGTTTCGAGAGCTTCATGCACAGGTTAAGGGTCTTTCTCCTCTCTGCATATTCGCAAGATGTCCATACCAAGAACGCCGGTGCCGCAGACACGGATGCTCACGCAGATCTCTTTGCCGTGGGCTCTGGAGGAGCATGGCTTCAGCACCCTGCTTCCTCAACATGCTTATGTGGCCCTCTTCAGAATGTCGGTGCAGAGGCCAAGGACGATCACGCAGAACCCTTCGCTGCTTCTCCTTTGATCGTGGCTTTTGGGAAGGAAGGGTTTGCTACGGTTGGTTGTTCGCCTCTTTTGCCCATGAGGCAAATCCAGGAAACGAAAATCAATCAATGCGTATGCCCCCTCTCTTCACAAATCTGCAGGGGAAAGAGGCATTCAAACTTTTCTTCCTCGTTCCAGATACAAATCAAGCTCATTACAGGCAAAACTATGCTACAATAGGTAAACCAGACGGATCTAGTGCAGAATCTCAAGCATACACTAAACATCAAACTGGGAATCCCCTCTGCAGCTCAACGACTTCTCCACGAAGGTAAACAACTTGAGGATTTCTATCCTATTTCTTTTTACGGCATTAAGAAAGATGCATCCATTATTTTAACCCTTCGTTTGAGAGGAGGAGCTGCTGGAGAGTCATCCTCAGCTAAGACATTTTCATATAAAGATGCAGTCCATGCTGAGAAGCCTGAAAAGACAGTTCCACCAGTTCAGGCTCCCAAACCTTTTCTGGTGGAAAAACTGGAGGAAACCCCCACCATTGAAATAATGCATCCATCGCTAGATGAGCAAACCCAAAAGTTTGTTGAGCACGCCATTATTTGCAGGTTTAATGGGCTCTGGCCGCGTACAGCAGACCTCTACCAATAGATCCACTCCAACTGGACCAACAACTGCAAGGTTCTGTTATGCTCAAAGGGTTTCTTCATTGTAGTGTTCGCCTTCGATGAGGACTACCAAAAAGCCCTTTCTGCAGGTCCATGGTTCTGGGGCTCAGCAGGATTATTTCTCACCCCATGGTTCCTAGATTTCGATCCAGCTACAGTAGTCATAACCAAGCTCCCCATCTAGGTCTGACTCCCCAACCTCCTGGCGCATCTATGGCATTTTGCTGTTTTCCAAGGGATTGGCAAGGCTCTAGGCCGCCTCCTTGATACAGACGTCTCAAGAGGGGAAAAGGGCCTCTATACCTTTGCCAGAATCTGTGTAGAAATAGACATGAGCAAAGGTCTCCCTGACCAGATCAATCTCAAAATTGGAGACTTTCATTGGACTTAGGCACTGGACTACGAGAACACAGCGTTTCGTTGCCGGAACTGCCATCACACAGGGCACCTTCAAAGCTCCTATCCCACGATGCCGATACACAAAAAGAAGGCCAATCCTAAGCAGAAATCTAAGAGCTGGAAGCCTCATACCCCTCCCCCCATGGACGACTTTGATTTCGGCATGGATGATGAGGAAGAAACCGCGGAAGATATGGAAGCAAAACTAGCACAAAATCCGCCCCAAGCTGAGCATGTGGACTTGTCTGTTCAGCCAATCTCACAGAAAAGGAATCATGAATCTTCTCCATCGGATTCAGACAAGGAAACTTCTCCTTCTGCCCAGCTCAGCTTGCAAATCTTGCCTCACCAACAATGCTCTCCTGAATGGGTCAAAGTAGGTAAAAAGAAAGGGAAAAAGTGCCGATTAGTTGATTCCATCCATGATGGGTAGAATCCTCTGTTCCGCTTTGCTTCTATGCTCCTCTTGTTTCTTCATGTTTAGTTCCCGTCTCTTCCTTCTCTTCTAGGGGCCGAGGTGGATAGATCATCCTTTCCGGCTGCCCTTGTTCCTGCTTTTTTGGCTGTAATATCTCATTGTACTATATTTTCCCTTAATAGATTTAACTTTTACTGAGAAAAAAAGAAGAAGATTATATCAGACAAAGATGTCAAGTTCACTTCCAAGTTTTGGAAGGAGTTGTTTGTAGGTTTGGGGACAGGGCTAGCTTTCAATACATCTTATCATCCACATACATATGGATAGAGAAATAGGGTCAACAAGATTCTTGAGGACATGTTGATGATGCATGTCACGCATTAGCAACGAAAGTGGGAAGAATATCTTCCACTAGTGGAGTTTTATTATAATAATGGGTATTAGGAGTCCTTGAAGACAAGTCTGTTTGGGGTTCTTTACGAGTTGTAATACTCCTATAAGTGGAGTGATCTAGTGAACATGGTGCTGATCAGACCGAACATGTTGGCAAATATGGAATGAGAAATGTGGGTTATTAAGAGGAATTTTAAGGCAACACAGGATAGGCAGAAGAGTTATGCAGACAAACACAGGGAATTTAAGGAGTTTCAGGTTAGGGAGCATGTGTACTTGTACATCAAGCCCAATAGGAGCTCCTTGAGGACTAGATCATGTGCCAAGCTAGCACCTCGATATTGCGGGCCTTTTGAGATCCTTGAGAGGATTAGACCAGTGGCCAACTAACTTGCACTACCTCTTACAGTCAAAGTCTATGATGTTTTCCATGTTTCATTGCTTTAGATATATGTCCAGGATGTTGATCATGTGGTTGACTAGTCTATATTGTAGGTGGAACCAGAGCGAGAATTCCAGCAAGAACAATAATGCATATTGCAGTGGAAACAGCTCATGCTCCAGAATAGAGCAATCGAGCAGGTTAAAGTGCAGTGGAAGCACTTTGGGCCCGATGAAGCTACATAGGAGATGGTTGATCAGATGTGAGCTTTATATCCTTCATTATTTCCTAGTTCAAGCAAATGGGTTTTTGGTATATGTATATGTATATGGAGGTTGTTGTAAATACCACAAAGAGTTGTGTTATAAAGCTCCAATAAGCAATTTTTTTTTTCCAAGTCAGATGTCATTGTAAATACTACATCGAACTGTGTTATAAAGATCCATGGGAAGTATGTTTTGTTTTTCAGCGGTTTGTTGGTAATAGGTGTCATAAAACACTAAGGGTGGTATTCCCCTAAGGGGGAGGGGTTTGTAACAACCCCTAGTTGATTTTCCATGTAAATAAAATAAGACCAAGGTCATGTGACATGTATATCAAGTTGAATGTTGGGAAAAACACTTTAGTGGACATCACTTGTGATTAATTAATGGCTATGGAAATTGGCAAAGACATGTATGCAATAATTAGCATTTATTTATGAAAACAAAGGAAAATAGGAGAAAAGGAAGGCAAAGAGACACACATTTGCATCCTAAGGGAAATTAGAGGAAAAATGAAGGAAAATGAAGAAAACAGAGACCTCAATAATAAAAAATCTTATGAGGATTAGTTCACAACTTTTGTCAATTGAGCCTTTGATAGTTTTGGGTTGAGCTCTCTTTCATTCTCTCATTCTATTGAACACTTACATAAATCTTGGAGCATTCTTGGAGCATTTGGGCATCCACTTGGATTGGGAGAAAGAAGGCAAAGAAAAGCAGGGAAGTGCAAGGAAATAGTTGGATCAACAACTACAACTGGATTGATTTGAAGGTAAAATGTTGTAGGTACGACTTCCTTGCTAATTTATGGATGCATTGTATATGCATGTGAGTCTTTGGTTATGTGTTGTCATTGGCATGAAGATTTGCCTAGATTGACAATGGGTTTTAGCCTTGCCTTGCCATTTCCTGGATAGCCATGGTGTTGTGGGTTTCTTCCATTTGTTGTTGTTGTTGGTTTTTTTTTGTTGTTGTTGTTTGATTGGTGCTTAGGTTCCTTATGGTTGTGGGTTGGAACAAATGCCCTGGAACAACTTGGGTTGAGTTACTAGTTCCTGGAGCCGTTGGTTGGGACAAATTCTTTGGAGCCCTTGGTGGGTTGAGTTACTAGTTCCTGGAGTCGCAGTTAGAACAAATTCTTTGGAGCCTTGGAAAGTCGTGGGTTTAGTTACTTGTTCCTGGGACCCTAGACAACTTGGGTAGAGACTGATCTGGTTGATGTCAGTGATTTCAGAACTATATAGGTGGAATTGCTGTGGTTGAGGGTTGAGGTGGTTAGCCTTTGGAAGGTCTAGTTTGGTTTATTCCATGAGATCCCACATTCATGCTTGGAATATGGCGCAGGGGTGATTGAATGAAAGAGAGATTTGGTTCAGCCCAACCTATGGTCGGGTGGGATGTGGAAGTACCTAACTTGGTTGACATTTTCACATGTTAATATGAGATAAATTCCTGTTATGATCTATGAGCATTTGTAGTGGTTATGTTGGCGATATTATGAGTGATTTTTCATGGATTCTATGTTGGTTATTTACTGGTTATATGTTGGTTATATGATGTATTCTATCTATGGCTCTTGACATGTTTTGATAAGTTATGTAATGGTCGATGAATGCATGGACTAACAAGTGTTATTGCAACTAGCTAGAGAGGGCTTAGAGCCTGCTTGGTGATTCTTAGATGAAGACCACCAGTTTATGATCAAATATGCATTCATGACTTGTAGCTTAGATGGTTGTTATATGTTTGACCAAATACCTAGTGTGTTCTAGGTAGTCTAGGTCAAGTTTCTAATTCATGTTAAATATGATTCTAGAAAGTTATAGGATGTTCTGGAGGCTAGACTGAAAAAGTGGCTTAGATCTCAGGACCGCAGGTACTGAACTGAGGAATTTAGTCCATAACTGCATGGAATTAGGCCTATGTGTGCGATCAGAGGCCTATAACTACACCCTTTCCTTGTTGTGTGTGTGGTTGGGGTGTTGGGTCAATGAAAAAGGGTTCCAACTCAGGGATTGATCAATTGAGGTGGTTGTTTAACTCCTGAGTGATCTGTAGTCCATGTAGGATGTTAGTAAGTGTTCAGTTTGTAGGCCCCACTTCCTTAACTAGAACATTGGAGGTCGGGTCATGTCATAATGACACTCATCTCATGTTTACCTCAACGAGATTGTGAATTCGGGTAAATATGGGAGGGATGGTTACAATGAGTATGAGTAAGAATCACACCTTGAAATTCACCTCTCCTCTTTTCCATCACTACCATATGACCAAGAACCTCAACCATGAGTAAAAGAAGGACCAGAGACAAAGGACAACCTTGCCTCGGGCCTCTTTGAGCATGAAATAATGGCAAAGCAAAGCCATTTATTAGAATGACAAAGGAGATAGAATTTAGACAACTCATGATCTAATTAATAAAAGGAACCTCAAAACCCACATTAGTTGGAAGAAGTTTGTTGAACAACCAATTTACACAATCACACGCTTTTAAGAAGTCAGTTTTAATAACAACACCTTTCACCCTTTGAGTTTTTTTGCTATGCATCCCTTCTTGAGCAAGTCCAATTGCTTCGTGTATTTGTCTTCCCTAAAGAAAACCAAATTATTCCTTTGAAATGGTTTTTGAAAATATAAGATTAATCCTTCTAGCAATCACATTTGATGTGACCTTATATACATAGTTGCATAAAGAAATAAGTTGAAAATCTTCAAAGGAGCAAGGATTGTCCACCTTAGGGATGAGGGTTATGAAAGTAGAGTTGAAGGTTGCCAGAACCCTACCCTTGCAATGAGACTCATTTACAACTCTTAACATATACTTGCCAATTAGATCATAAAACCCTAAAAAAAAAAAATCAATAGCCCATCCATTAGGCCTCGGGCTTTTGTCCTTTTGGAAGCTGGAAAGAACTGCCTTCAACTCATCCTCAGACACTTCCTCCATGTGAGTTCTATATTTTTCCTCCACCAAAAATCTTGGAAAGAATCAAGCCACTCTAATGACTTCTGCAATGTTAACCCCCTTATAATCCCAGAAGAGGGTTTGAAAATGGTTCCTGCTGAGAGTAGAAAGGCCTTCAAAGTTTGAGATCACACGTCCCTCCTGATCCTCCATACTCCAAGTATTCAATTTTTTACCATTTACATGGACATGAAAAAACTTTGTGTTCTCATCACCACAATCCAACCAGATTGCTCAACTTCTTAAATGCCAAATAGCCTCCTTATTAGCTAGAATCTCCTTCCTTCTAGCTCGAATTTTGCTGAACTCGTCTCTAAACTCCTAAGAACTAAATCCATCTTCCCTTGATTTTGAAAAAGCCACAATTTTATGTTCCACCTCCACCAAGTCTTCCTCCTCCCTTCTACGATTAATTGTAGCCCACTCCACAGTCAGATACTTGATATGTTTTAGATTGGCCTCAAATTGTTTAGTAGCAGACAAACCAGATTGTACGTCAAAAGAATGGCAATTGTCTCTAAACAATGATAGGAAACTCTCATCTTTTAACCTACTATAATTCATCTTGAAAGGATCAACATGCTTATAATTATGCCCTTTTGACTCTAACAAGATTGGGAGTGATCAAATTCACCACCAGAGCTTACCCATTAATGAAGAAGAGGGAACCTATGCACCAAAGATTCTACCACAAGAAAATTGTCCAATCTTTTTGTCACATGTCCTTCACCTACATGATGGTTCCTCCATGTGGTTTTTAACTTAATAGGTTTTAGATCAATCAAGTTCTTTGTGTTAATTTTGTGTGAAAAGAAATCAATGAGAGAATCAACTATGGCACGATGACCCCACGATTCAACAACTCTCAAAGAGTAATTTAAGTCTCCTCCAATAATCAAATTCTCTACTCCCAGCACAATTTCCCAAAGAAGACACTCCAAAAGGACACTCGATCTTTATTCAACTCATAAAGATTGATACATGTAAAGGTTTTGTCCAATTCCATTGAAAAGCCCACCAAATTTAAACCAGAGGTAATATTCCAAGTGTTATGTGCCAAGATCTTCTGGGAATCCTAGCCCAATGCCAAGCCACTTGATCTACCTCAGGCATCCAGAGAAATGAATTTAGGAAAGAAAGAAAGGCCCAAGGATATTCGATATACAATCTCCCCCACCAAGAGTTTCTTGAAGAAAAAGAATACCAAGATGCTCCAATTGAACCAGTGTCTTTAATGCAATTTTTTTGTGGTTACTTTCCAACCTGCGACAATTGAAAGAAAGAGCTTTCATTGGAAAACCCCTTGCATGGCATTCATGGCTCTAAGTGCCCCATATATGGAAGTTTTTCTACCTGTTGTCATCCCCTCATTGGCTTTGGTTTTGGGTAAAGAAATATGAGATTTTCTCCCCTTACCCTTCATAGATAAAGAAGAACCAATTAATTGACCAAGTCCTCCGTGAAAATTCTCAGAGGCTCGAAGGACTTGTCTCAACCTAAAATTATAGAGTGTATCACCCTCATCCAAATCACCATTTCACCCCAAAGAGACAAAATCTACCAGCATAGAATACTCTGACATACCACCAGAAATTGGAAAAGAGACTTGCATAAGAGAATGAGAAGGGAGCGACTTTTGAGTGACCAACAAATTGATTCCTAAAGAAGATTCACCACTGTCTTTCCCTAATTCTAAAAAAGAACTTACAAGTAAAGTAACAGGAGGAAGGGAAACAACATTACCAAGTTTTGAAGGGGGTACACTAATTTGGATGTTTGAAGCCAAAGGACCTAGTCCAAGAGCATCCACCAAAGTATCCATCAGAGAGTCCACCATGGAGCATGACACGACGAATCCAGTCAATACTTGAGGTTCATCCCCAACCCAAACCTTCCTTTAGAAACTTGCATTAGCAACCCAAGCCCCTACTACTATTCATTGATACTTAATTCCTTCATCAGACGCTGAGGGTTTTTTGAAAGGAAGACAACAATTGAATACTAAATGCTCGTATTTATGGCACCTCCTAGACCTAAACAAAAGACCTTCATAATCCAACATTTGAATTATATCTATACCCTTTCCAATATTCATGGTCTCATGTAGCTTTTCTCAAAGATCCAAGTTCACAAGTACATGAGCCACTAGGAAAATCTTTGGTCTCTTTGAAATAGAAATCCGCATCAAAAAATCGACCCAAACTATTCCCCAAATTTTCGAATCTTTGTCTATTCCACATATGTGACGACAAACCTGGAAAATGAACACATATCGAAACCACATCTAGCTTCTCTCTGCTAGCATCAAATAATGAAGACCAAAGCTTGAATATTAAAGAAGTGGAATCAATGGCCCATGCCTCTTTGGAAATCTTTCCTGCCTCCTCATGAGATTTGAAATTCTCTGTATCGAACCCTTGGCAAGGAGAAAGATTCTTGACACATTTGAAACCAATGGGTTGATATTTTCATTCCTCCACTGCTTAAGGGTCTCTAGACAAAATTCATGGCCTCTAACCCTTCCAACCAAGGATTTCTCCACATTTTCCACTGCATGAGCCATCTCCACATCATCTCCCAAACAAAGTTTGTAAGGAGCCAAAGTTATTTTACTTTTCAAAACCCGATTCTTCTTTCTTCTAGGTGCAAAATCATGACCAATCGAGGAATGTAGGCAAGGTACTTTTGTCTCTACCCTAATCTTTGCCTCTCTAAATCCATTATTAGCCCTCGACACAAAACCCTCATGAATTGCTAAGACTTGTGATAAACCTACCTCAACAGTAGAAAAATTTACACCCGATAGAGGAACCCCAAAGATCAAACTCGAAACCGTTGGAAAACCACTTGCAACAGAGGGGACCAATCTTGACAAAACCCCATAATCGCTTGAAAAATAAGGGAAACTTAGATCCAAAAAACCCACCAAAAACGACTCCTGAAACCCTAGAAAACAATCCCCAAAGAAGGGTGGGTATGTGGGAGTAAAACCCCACAAATTAACCGCATGAGAACAATTACCATATGGGGGGGGGGGGGGGGGGGGGGCGGACATTTACTTGAGAGAGCACTGAAAAAACCCACAAATAGATGTGAAATGAAGGGAGGGAATCACCTGCATGTATTCGGTTCTATGTCATTGTGGGCTGTCGAGTATCAAGAACGAAGTTTTGTTTTTGAGTCTCTGTGACTGACCCTAAACCCCAACTCTTGATACACCATGAAGCCAAACACCCTTCATTCTTCGCTCAAGATGAGGACTTCCTGGTTCATAGCCAATATCTTTCCTACGGTTCAAACCATGTTTCATCCCTTCATGGTGCCGCTCCTTCTTCCATTCACCTACATCTTACATTACCACCAATTTGTCTAACTAATAAGCAAATAAAAACTTAATACTTACAATAAATTTACAATATAATAAGATTTTTAACCATGGATGTTCACCCCCACTTTTACCATGGATATTATTAAGTTCTAAATAGGGCTTATTACAATACCATGGCTTATCAATACCACATGCCAAAAATCCACAACTTATTTCACAATCAAACTATTTTATAAATATTTTATTTTAACTTAATTTTATAACATTTTTTTAATTAAATTTGAAGGAAAAAAAGGTTATACTTTTGAGCTATATCTAAAGCCTCTATCCTCACCACTGCTAAAAATATTTTGTGGATATTCCATAGAGATTAAATAAAGGTTTTAATAAAATTTAAAATTAGAATACTTATAGATGACAAATTTATATAATATGAGCCTAGATCCATCTTAAATTGGAGTTGTCTATAATACGACTTTTTGGAGATTCCGGTGACGGAATCCAGCGGAAGAAATGAGGTTAAATCTTGATTTTTAGCAGTTAAAATGGTTTTTTAACTGCATATTTGGATTCAGCGCCCTGAAAAACCCCTGGAAGCCATTGATTGTGCAGAAACTAGCTATCAAACTAAGGATTCCAATGAATTGCTGCCGGATTTTGACCGGAAAAACCGCCGGAACAGACTTTCAAAAAAGTCACGTCTTATAGACTACGCATCTAAATTTGATCTACAAAAGCCAAGAGGGATCAATCTCTTTCACTGCAAAAATAATTGGCACATTAAAGGATTTAATCGATTCTCGACACTAATAAATCGAAAATTAAATAAATGTTACTATCTTAAGACTTTTGTGATCCTAAATGTAAAAAGAAGCTAACAAGTAATTAATCATAAAAGACTTTCTTCTACAAAATCTAAACTAATTTATAAAATAATATAATATATATATAATATATATATAATATATATATATATATTAAAACTTTGTTAAATAATTATACATAGATTAAAACTTAAAACACACCGTATAAAGAGCTTTACTGCTAATTTGATTTGTTCATTCAAATTTTTAGATATAATAATTTATCAATGTGTTGATAACATTGCATTCCTTTTAAAGAGAAAGGGCAAAAAAAAAAAACATATCACATATCATCCACACATCATGTGATCAAATCCTTGCCCTTTTGGACCACTTTTGTAAGGCCCATGAGTTGCGAATCATTTGGCGAGTTGGGCAAGCGGGCGACACGCTGGGGCAATCGGCGAGTTGGGGGGCGGCCGCACGGTGTGACGAGTTGACCGAACAGGGGGGACGATCCAATGT
>APFE030189538.1:0-17123 GCA_000404065.3 Pinus taeda
TCCTCCTCCTCCTCCTACACCTCATCCACCTCATCCTCCTCATCCTCCTCCTCCACCTCATCTTCCTTCACCTCCACCACTGCCTCTTCCTCATCCTCAAACAAAACCACCACCACCTCCTTCTAAAACTCCTCCTCGACCTCCACCACCACCTCCTTATAAACCTCCTCCACCTCCACCACCACCTCCAACTCCACCCCCTCTTCCACGAGCTCCACCTCACCCCATCCTTCTCCTCCTCCACCTCCTCCTCTTCCTCCTTCACCTCGAGCTCCTCCACCACCTCTACCTCCTCCTCCACCACCACCTCAACCACCACCACCTACTCCACCAACACCATCACCTCCTTCTCTGCCTTCACCTCCACCACCTCCTCCACCTCCTCCTCCTACTCCACCTCCACCACCACCACCACCTCCTCCATCTCCACCTCCTCCTCCACCACCTCCTCCTTATACTCCACCACCACCACCACCTCCACCTCCTCCTTCTCCTCCACCTCCACCTCTTCCTCTGCCTCCACCTCTGTGTTCGCCTTCACCTCGTCACAAAACCTAAAAAAAATCAAAATTGCATATCATTTCATTCTCTTTATTTATAAAATTGCATATCATATCATTATGTTTATTTACAATATTTATTGATTCATTCTTTAGAGTGATAATTCAGATATTAATATATGCATGATAATGTAAAAATAACATGTATAGAAATTTACAATATAAATTAGTAATTACGAGAACAACAATTTAATTAAAAATAAATTGTAAAAATTATGTAAATAGTATCAAAAGTTACTGACAAAAAAATCATACCCAATTCAATATTTATTTTTATTGTCCAAAAATATTTAAAATCAATAGATTAATAATACAAAATATTTTAAAAATAAGATAAACAAAAAGCAGAATTACAATAGACATAAATTCTAATAATATACACACAGAACAAAACAAAACTTCATAAAAGCTCCACTAGTCATAAGCGTTATTATTGTAGTTATCCATCGTACTTAGTGGAGGTTATTGTTATGTTATGGTTTCTATTTTCATCACGGAAACCCCTACGACTTTAGCTAATAGTTTTCAGTTTACATATATAATATATTTTTTTCTTCAAGAACTTGTGCTATTGCATTTATAGGCTGAAAATTTTGATCTTCCTGAAACTAATAATTTACTTTCTTCATAATCACTCCCATGCTTGGAAATAAGAAATTAACCACATCAAGAAATTTTAAAACATAAAGAAGATAAAATACTTGATGAAAACCTGTATAGATTCATGAAGTAATTTGACAACTTCCATGGGATCTTCCTCTCTGGGAGACTTCATACAAATATTCAATAATTGCTTCGATGAAATGGAGTAATGCAGGAATTCAAACTTTTTATTAGAAAAATCGATCCACATGATAACGTCCTCGACAGATATGTTAGGACGCATATTTATTCCTCTTGCCAGTGGTTGTCATGGATCACCATGTGTTGCACATGGTATTGCGGGAGTATAACCACTAGTCGCCTTTGACGAAACCACAAATTGAATGTCTAGAAGTGAACAGGCTCCCAAGATACACAACAACATTGTGAATGTCTAGAAGTGAACAGGCTCCCAAGATACACAACAACATTGTGGATCGAACACACGAACTTCATATATTCAGTTTGACCTTCTCCAACAAAGATACATAGCAACATGGATCGAACACACGACCTTCATATATTCAGTCTTACGCTCTCCCAACAAAGAGTCAGAGGCAACAACATTGTGGATTGAGCACACTACCCTGTTCCAACAAAGACACAGAGGCAACAACATTGTGGATGGAACACCCTACCCTCTCCCAACAGAGATATAGAGGCAACAACATTGTGGATCGAACACACCTTCATATATTTTGTCTGACTTATTTTCTCTAATGGGCACATCTTGAAACGATTGGGAGAGATTGATTCATACAAGAAATTTTAGTGGTAGTATGAGCTTTGCACAAGCTATTGTAATGGCTCTGTAACTCTGAGATCGTAAAATTTTTTCACAATCCTTCGCTTCTTCTCTTTGCTTTTCTCTCCAGGGTTTTCACTTTGTTATAACGGCAAGCTCATTAGCTTTTGCCCTTTCTTGTCCTTAACTCTTTGCTTTTTTTTTTTGTGCTTAAATCTTTTGACCTTGCTTTTTTGCTTTATTATAAACATGGTCATCTATTTTTGTTTTTTTTTTCTTTTTTGCTTTCTTTTTTAATTTTTTTTTAATTTTTCTTTGTTTGTTTATTTTTGCTTTCTAATTTATTTTGCTTTTTGCTTAGAATATTTCTGGAGTTTTGAGCTTTTTCGCTTCTTGTTGTTTTATTGGACTGTTGTTTTGTTGATATTTTTTTTGTTTTTGTTTTTATTTATTTAATAGTTGTTTTTGCTTTTATTTATTTACTATAATATAATTTTTATTTATTTAATATTTATTTATTTATTTTAAATGTAGATATATTACATAAATTTTAATAAGTGTTTATGAAAATAATTTACTAAAGTATTATAAACCCTAACCAATAAACCGTAAACACTCAGCCCCAAGCATTTTATAACATTCCAATAAGAATTTTGTAACTTTTATTTAAATCCTTATTAAAAAGATTTACTAAAATGCTACAAACCCTAAACCCTAAACCGTAAGAATTTTATAACATTTTAACAAAAAATTTCTAGCCTTTTTATAAGTGTTTAATAAAAGCATTTACTAAAGTTTTATAAGCCATAAATTCTAAACCATAAACCCTAAGCATCTTATAATATTTTAAAAATCCTTTTGTAACTTTTTTGAAATTTTAATTAGAAGAACTTACTACATTGTTATAAAACCTAAACCCTAAAAATTTATAACATTTTAACAAGAATTTTGAATCTTCTTTTAAGTTTTTATTAAAAGTATTTACTAAAGTGTTATAAACCCTAAATTCTAAACCCTAAAACCTAGGCATTTTCTAAGTCTAAAAAGAAAAAATTCTAACTTTTTTAAAGTGTCTATTAAAATAATTTACTAAAATGTTTGAAACCATAAACTCTAAACACTAAACCCTAAACCCTAAGGAGCTTATATCATTTTAAACTCTAAATTGTAAACCCAAATCGATAACCATTTTATAACATTTTAAAAAGCATTTTGTAAATAATTCTAACTGTTTATTAAAATCATTTACTAAATTGTTATAAAACCCAAACCCTAAACCCTAAAATCTAAGCAATGTATAACCTTTTAAAGTGTTTTGTAACTTTTTTAAAGTGTTTATTAAAATCATTTAATAAGTCTTATATGCCTTTACCGGTAATCCCTAAACCCTAACCCTTAAACCCTAACCATTTTATAACATTTTAAACCCTAAACCCTATATTGTAAACCCCTCACATTTTTTACATTTTAAAAAGTGTTTTCTAACTTTATTTTAAGTGTTTGTTAAAAGCATTTACTAAAGTGCTATTGAAAGAATTTTAATTTAGCATTTTAAAAGTGTTTAAAACTCGAAGAATTTTATAACAATTTAAAAAGCATTTATAACTTTTTTTTAAGGTGTTTATTAAAAGCATTTGCAAAAGTGTTATAAAACCTAACTGCTAAACCATAAACCCTAACAATTTTGTAACATTTCAAATCCTAAACCCTAAACTCTAAACCCTAAACCCCAAGCTTTTTGTAGCATATTAACAAGCATTTTATAACTTTTCTTTAAGTGTTTATTAAAATAATATACTAAAGTGTTATAAACCCTAAATAATAAACATTTTGTAACATTTTAAACCCTAAACTCTAAGCATTTTATAACATTTTACCAAGAATTCTGTAAAAAAATTTTAAGTGTTTATTAAAAGCATTTACTAAAGTGTTATAAACCATCAACACCAAACCCTGAACCATAAGCATTTTATAACATTTTAAAGAGTGGTTTGTTTACTTTTTAAACTGTTTCTTAAAATAATTTGGTAAAGTGTTATAAACCCTAAACCCTAAGAATTTTATAACATTTTAAACCCTAAACCCTAAAACCTAAACCTTAAGCATTTTATAACATTTAATACCATAAACCCTAATAATTTTAAAACATTGTAACACATGTTTTAAAAATTTTTTTGAAGTGTTTATTAAAAGCATTTACTAAACTATTATAAACCCTAAACCTTAAACACTAAACCAAAAGGAATTTTATAACATTTTAAAAAGTGTTTTATAACTTTTTAAAATGTTTTATTAGAAGCATTTACGAAAGTGTTATAACCCTAAAGCCTAATCATTTTATAAAATTTCAAATCCTAAACCCTAAACCCTAAACACATTATAAGATTTTAAACCCTAAACTCTTAGAATTTTATAGAATTTTAACAAGAATTGTGTAACCCTTTTTAAGTGCTCAGTAAAGACATTTACTGAACTGTTATAAACCATAAATGCTAAACCCTAAACTGTAAGCGTTTTATGGAAATTTAAAAAGTGTTTTGTATATATATATTTAAGTGTTTCTTAAAATCATTTATGATAGTGTTATAAACCCTAAACCTTAAACATTTTATAAGATTTTAAACCGTAAACAATAAGCATTTTATCACATTTTAAGTTTGCATTTAGTAAAGCATTATAAACCTTAAACCATAATCCCTAAGAATTATATAACTTTGCAAACCTTAAAGCCTAAGCATTTTATAAGATCTTAACAAGCGTATTGTAAATTTTGTTTGTGTTTAGTCAAAGAATTTACTGAAGTGTTATAAAACCTAAACCCAAAGTATTTTGTAACATTTTAAACCCTAAACCCTAAACCCTAAACCCTAGACCTTAAGCATTTTATAAATTTTCACAAGTGTTTTATAACTTTTTTTAAAGTGTTTATTAACAAAAATTACTAATTTTTTATAAACTTTAAACCCTAAACCCTCAACATTTTATCATATTTTAAATCCTAAACCCTAATTACTAAACCCTAAGCATTTTATAACATTTTAACAAGTGTTTTGTAAAGTTTCTTTAAGTTTTTATTAAAGGAATTTAGTTAAGTGTTATAAACAATAAACCCTAAAATATAAGCGTTTTATAACATTTTAAAAAGTGTTTCGCCTCTCATACCTAAGTGTCTACTATTCCCTAGCCTAGCCTATTCTACCGTAACCTAGCCTAGCATAAACTATCCTAGTCTAGCATATCTTAACCTACCTAAGCCTAGTGTAGCCTCGCTAATCCTAACCTACCCAAGATCATCCTAACTAGCATACCCTAACCTATCCTACCCTAGCATAGCCTACCCTATCCTTCCCTACCCTAATGTACCCTAGCCTAGCATACCCTACCCTACTCTATGTACCCTAGACTAGCCTAGCCTACCCTAGCTGAGCTTAGCCTACCCTAGCTTACCATAGCCTAGCTAGCCTACCCTAGCCTACCTATACCTACATTAGCCTACCCTAGCTTACATAGGCTAGCCCAGCCTAGCCTAGCCTAGCCTAGCCAAGCCTCACCTACCCTAGTGTACCATACCCTACCTTACCCTAACCTATCGTAACCTACCCTACCTTACCCTACCCTACCCTACCCAACCTACCTAGCCTAGCCTACCATACACTAGGCTAGCCAAGCCCACCTAGCCTACGAAAGCCTACATAGCCCGCTCTAGCCTACCCTAGCCTACTTTACCTAGCCTAGCATAACCTAGCCTACCTAGCCTAGCATAGCCTAGCCTACCTAACATTGCCTAACCTACCTAGCCTAGGCTAGCATAGCTTAACCTAACCTATCCTACCCTAGCCTACCCTACCCTAGCCTAATCTACCTACCCTAGCCAAGCCCACCTAGCCTAGCCAAGCCTACCTAGCCTACTCTAGCCTACCCGAGTCTACCCTATCCTACCCTACTCTATCCTAGCCTACCTAGCGTAGCTTAGCCTACCTAGTGTGGCTCATCCTATGATACGCTACCCTGGCCAAAGCTACCTAGCCTAGCCTAACCTAGCCTACCTAGCCTACCATAACCTACCCTACCTAACCTAGCTAGCCTACCTTACCCTACCCTAACCTCGCCTAGCCTAGCCTACCCTACCCTACCTAGCACACCCTAGTCTACCATAGCCTACCCTACCTCACCTAGCATAACCTAGCTTACCCTAGCATACCTAGCCTACCCAAGCATAATCTAGCCTAACCTAGCCTACCCCAGCATCCTCTAGCCTAACCTACCCTACCCCAGCATACCCTTTCCTAATCCTAGCCTACCCTAGCCGACTCCAGCATAACCATACCCTATCCTAATCCTAAGCCTACCCAAGCCCACCTAGCCTACCCAAGCCTATCTAGCCTACTCTAGCCTATGCTACCCTAACCTACCCTACCTTATGATAGCTTAGCTTACCATACCCTATCGTAGCTTAGCCTACCCTACCCTGCCATACCCTACCATACCCTACCCTATCGTAGTCTATCCTAGCCTACTCTACCCTACCTAGCCTACCATAACCTAGCCTAAGCCTAGCCTATCCTACCTAAGCTAAGCCTATCCTAGCCTGCCTTATCCTACCTTAGCCTACTTTGCCCTAGCCTAACCTTTAGTAGCTTATCCTAAACTAGCAGAGCATAACCTTTCCTAAACTAGATTATCAACCTAGCCTAACACATGCCTAATCTAGACTAAACTAGTTGAGCCTAACCTAAGATAGCCTAGCTTACCCTAGCCTATCCTATCTTAGCCTAGCCTAGCCTAGTCTAACTTAAAATAGCCTAGCCTAGCGTGGCCTAAACTAGCTTAGCCTATCCTAAACTAGCTTGGCCTAGCCTAGCTTAACCTAGCCTAACCTAGCCTATCCTAGTCTTGCCTATCCTACCCCGCTCTAGCCTAACATATAGTAAACTAGCCAAACCTATACCCTAAATCTCAATACATATTATAAATATACATCCCACATGAAAGTAAAGGAACTTCACATAAAGAGTGAACATAAGTAATGGATTTATTATGAAAGTAACAAAATACAGATTCACGTTTATTGAAAAAATATTTTACATATAAATATTTGAATGAAAAAATAATATAAATTCTATAATAAAATTAATTTTCAATATACAATAAAAACATATATATATATGTGTGTGTGTGTGTGTGTGTGTGTTTGTGTGTTCAATTAAGTAATTAAATAATAAATTTATAAAAATAAATAAACACGTTAAAAGATAAAATCACTTTTACATCATTAAAATATATAAAAACTAAGAAGAATCATATGAAATATATGAATGGTTAAAAATTATAAGTGGACAATTTACTTTATGGAAAGCACACATTTTTTTTTTTGTTTTCTAAAAATGATGATTTTTCACTGAAAATTAATTTAAAAAAATTACTTACTCAATTAAGATTTTTTTTTCCTATTCTTTTTTGTAATAAACTATATAAAATAAATAATAATATACTTATTAAAAAATAAGTTAATATATTTTATAGGGGTATTTCAAATATTTTCAGTTATGAATACATCTTCAATGTTAACAAATTCTTACTCACCTATTTAATGAAAAGACTAGATGAATAAATTTAAACCTTTGTTGTACATAAAATAATAAACATTATTTGTAGTGTACTATATTATATTATATATTATATATATATATATAACTGTGAAAGCAATGAAATTAAAGGTGAAAAAAAAAATTATCCTCTTGTATTTTTCAAAAAACAATCCACCTCCAATTGAAGCCAATAGAAAACTCATTGTAATAACAACAAAAAGGAAATTAATACACATACACAATTAAATTCTGTCATCACACTATTAATATTATGAATTGAAATAGGTTATATTTCCAAAATTACTGTGTAATAGATTTAAAATAATATTGATAATAAAAATCAAGAATATATTATTTTTATGTTTTATTTAAAAAAGTAAAAAAAAACTAAATAAAATAAAATTGATATTTGATTTAAAAAATCTAAAATATCCATAGATACTAAAAATTCCGAACACTCGCTATGGAGATCACTCGTTGTTTATTAAACTCAAATCGCTGTTAATTCATTCGAAATTCAAACTCACATCATAATAGTTTATTAAACTCAAATCGCTGTTAATTCATTCGAAATTCAAACTCACATCATGATAGTGATTCCTTCGAAATTCAAACTCACATCATAATAGTGATTCCTTCGAAATTAAACTCACATCATAATAGTGATTCCTTCAATAGACGGAGTATCAAATAAACCGAGAAATTTGCAGTCAAGAAGCCGAGGATGGCATTGTCCGCGCAAGCCAAGCTCAGCAAATCATGATAGTGATTCATTCGAAGATTGTATGAATAGAGCCACTTAAATTACAAGCCTATGTAGATCTGTAAGTCGATAATACAGGTGGATTTAGATTGAAAGGAGATCATAAATTTCGTCAGCCCAGATGGATTCATTGAAATAAGCCAGAGGGACATTAAACCTCCACAACTTCAAGAAATATTAATTAAATAAGGAAATAATAAGCCTAGGTTAATTCCTAAAAAGAGGCGAATGGGTTAAGTTAACAATAACTAACACAGAATAGATGAATTAAATGACTAAAAGGCAGAGGTAAAACCTTTATTAATCGAAAATTGAATTAATTCAAACCAACAGACACATGGAGCTGCTGCAAAACTATTCACATATCTGTAATTCGACGATTTCATTTTGTGAATCTTATAGTGGGAATCCTATAGCCACCAGCATTTCCGTATTTCTTCCATTCAGTTCTCCCAATTTTCTGCATCTAAAATATTTGCAAACAAAGATTATACACTAAACTCAAGCATGAAGAGATTAAAATTGTTGAGCCATTTAAAAAGAAATCAAGGAAAGAGAAGCTACATCCATACATACCAGTAACTCGATCTCGATTTTATTTTCTGAATCCTATTTCCTTACCTCTTTCCATTAAGTTCTCCCAGCATATGATTTTCTGCATCTAAAATATGTGCAATCAAAAGGTTATTCATTGCACCTGAAGAACACCAATAAAATAGAAGCAGATTTAAAAGAAAAAAAAATATGCTACATAGAGAACAATGCAGGATTGGTCTAAATGATAGAAACGATAAACAACAACTGAAGCCTGGTTTTAAATTCATCGAGCTGCATGACCGTTGAGTATAGAGAGAGTTGAGTATAGAGATGTTGTTTTTTGCTTTTCCAAGTTGAAATGGAGCGTTTCTTGTGTGTTCTTGTAAATCGAAATTGAGTGTTGGTTTAAGTTTTCTAATTACGAATTAAAATGGAACGGTGTGTGTTTTAAGATGGTATCAGTGGGTGGATGGGAGAGTGGGTCGGTGGGTGGATGGGCAGGCGGGCGGACTTGATTTTGAATATTGTGCAGATTTTTCGGACTTGATTTCGAATATTGTGCGGATTTTTCATTTTATTCACAGTGGGTGATATAGAGGGAGAAGTGCCTTCCTCCACTACTACTCATCATCCTAGTCCGCACGCCCAACCAGCCACCCACCCACCGCTACCACTCACTTCTTAAAACACAACGTTCCATCTCGATTTACAAGCTTACCCGAATCTGTGAAGACGTGGTCACACTTTTATTTAATGGAGGTGAATTTATTGAATTACTCCTAATTTCATTTTAATTAATGAAAATAACAAATGAAAATTCATATCAGAACAAGAACATAATTCATGGAAGTTTTATTTCTCTTTTGAATCCTAATTGTTTTGCATCTTTTTTGAAATTCGTAAAGGAATCCTAATTTTTTTTGCATCTCTTTTGAAATTTGTTTCTATGAAATCTGCATGTTAGATGTTTTTTGCATCTCTTTCGAAATTTGTTTCTATGAAATCTGCATGTTAGATGTAAAGGTCTACAGATTTATTTTTATTTATAAACCAATTTTTTCTATTTTCTATTTTTTTTATATTGGTGATAAAAAATGATACGGAATTTCACTCTAAAAAATTTGTTGATCTGCTATATTGAATCTATAAGATTATTTATATTCAATAGGTAATTTGATTTTGAAATTTTATTTTCAGAAAATCTTTCACCTTAAATTGGAAGGCATGATAATGTTTTTTAAATTCATGTGTGGTTTACTATTAACGAACTTTTTAACAAACTTTTAAATTACTACGCCTAAATACTCCAGTCATGACTTGCTTCCTGCACCTAAATACCAGGTCATGAAATTGAGGTTATGAAAAGTAGCATTTAAGGAGAAAAGTCCGCAGATTTTTTACTGTCATTAAATACTATGTAATAGGTTATAATTCTAGTGTTAGAGTAAAAAAGAGTTCATGGAAATTTAATTAATAATTATAGCTTACGCACAGAAATTTTCACTGCCATTAAATGTTAAGTCATAGGTTATAAATTTTAGTGTTGAGTAAGAGTTTATAGATTATGAAACTTATTATTTCTTACCACAAAGAGAACGCTACTAATTGCTTTGCTATGTAGTTTGTTTCCTTTCTTTATATATTATTTATATTTAGTAGTATATATTCTTTTATTATTTATTTATTTTTTATTAAGGGGCGAAACCAGTTAATAATGGTTGTTTTTTGTTTTTTAATTTTATATATATTTAATTTTTTTTTTGTTTTAAGTAAGTTGGAAAAATCTACAATTATAATTTGTTGTTTTTTTTAAGGATATGTTTTAAGTAAATGAGAAAATCTATTAGTAATGAGTATGTTTACGGTTTGTGTGTTTTAGCAGGTTTTGGTTTAAGGGTTTAGATTTTATAACACTTTAGTAAATAAAAAGTACTTATTTAATAAATAATTAAATAAAAGTTGCAAAACACTTTTTTGAATGTTATAAAATTCTTAGGGTTTAGGGTTCACGGTTTTAGGTTTAGGGTTGAGGATTTAGGGTTTATGGTTTACGGTTTGGGTTTTATAATTTACGGTTTAGTGTTTATGACACATTAGTAGGTGCTTTTAATGAGCACTTTAAAAAAAGGCTACAAAAGGCCTTTTAAATGTATATAAATGTATTAGGTTTTATGGTTTAGGGATTTGGGGTTTTGGTGTTTAATGTTTAGGGGTTTAGCGTTTAGGTTTTATAACACCTTTATTATAATTCTCTATTAAAACACTTAAATAAGATACAAATCATTAGAAGCGCTTATAAAATGCTTTAGCGGTTTAGATTTGGGGTTTTGAGTTGAAGTTATAGGTTTTAAGGCATTTAGGGTTTAGGGTTTAGGTTTGTAACACTTTAATAAATTCTTTTAATAAACATTCAAATAAAAGTTGCAAAATGCTTGGTAAAATGTTTTAGAATTCTTAGGGTTTAGTGTTTAGCGTTTAGGGTTTATAATACTTTAGAAAATACTTTTAATAAACACTTAAAAAATGTAAACTCTTTTTAAAATGTTATAAAATGCTTACGTTTAGGGTCTAGTGTTTAGTATTTGGGATTTATGACCTTTAGTAAATACTTTTAATAGGAACTTAAAAAAAAAGCTACAAAACGCTCGTTAAAATAATATAAAAATGCTTAATGTTTAGGTTTTAGGATTTAAAATGTTATAAAATTATTAGGGTTTATGGTTTAGGGTTTATAAATCGTCATTAGATTCTTTTAATAAACACTTAAAAAAGGTAACAAAAGAATTGGTAAAGTGTTATAAAATACTCGGGGTTTAGAGTTTAAGGTTTCATGTTTGGGGCTTAAATTGTTATAAAATTCTTAGGGTTTAGGATTTTTGGCTTAGCATTTATAGCAATTTAGTAAATTCTTTTTATAAAAAATTAAAAAAAGGTTACAAAAATATTGTTAAAATTTCACTAAATCCTCAGGGTTTAGGGTCTGAAAAGTTATAAAATACATAGGATTTAATGTTCATAAGACTTGAGAAAATTCTTTTAATAAATGCTTTTAAAATGTGATTACATGCTTAGTTTTTGGTGTTTAGGGTTTAGTTCTTAGGGTCTATGCTTTAAAACATTGTTTTAAATGCTTTTAATAAACACTTGAAAACAAGTTACAAAACTCTTTTTAAAATGTTATAAAATGCTCAGGGTTTCGTGTCTAGGGTTTATGCTTTAGGTATTCAAATTTTATAAAATGATTAGGGTTTAGAGTTTAGGGTTTAGTGTTTACAAGACTTTATTAAATTATTTAAATAAAAACTTAAAAAAAGTTACAAAGCTCTTGTTAAAATGTTATGCAATTCTTAGGGTTTAGGGTTTAGAATGAGTTAGTAAATGATTTTAATAAACACTTAAATAAAAGTTACAAAACCCTTTTTTAAATGTTGTAGAATGGTTAGGGTTTATGATTTATGGTTTATAAAATATTAGAAAATCCTTTTAATAAACACTTAAATAAAAATTACAAGACGATTTTAAAAATGTTATAAAATTCTTAGGGTTTATGGTATAGGGTTTATGGTTCAAGGTTTAGGGCATATTAATTACGGTTTATAATACTTTAGTAAATTATTTTAATAAACACTTCAATAAAAGTTACAAACAAATTTTAACATGTTATAAAATACCTAGGGTTTATGGTTTTACGGTTTAGGGTTTATAACACTTTAGTAAATGGTTTTAATAAACACATAGATAAATATTACAAAACACTCTTTAAAATGTTATAAAATACATAGGTCTTGGGGTTTACGTTTTAGGATATAGGGTTTAGGGTTTATCTTTTAGGGTTTAGGTTTTATAACATTTTATTAAATTATTTTAATAAACATTTACATAAAAGTTACAAAACACTTTTTAAAAGGTTATAAAATGCTTAATGTTTGGGGTTTAGTGTTGTGGGTTTGAAGTTTGGGGTTAAGAATTTAGAGTTTAGGGTTTAGAGGTTTATAACACATTAGTAAATGCTTTTAATAAACACTTAAATAAAATTTCCAAACCGCTTGTTAAAGTGTTATAAAATACTTAGGGTTTAGGGTTTAAAATACATTAGTAAATGCTTTAGATAAACACTTAAAAAAAGTCGCAAAACGTTTTTGAAAATGTTATAAAATGTGTAATTTTTAGGGTGAGGTTTTAGGGTTTTGGGTTTGGGATTTATACCACTTTAGTTAATTCTTTTAAAAGGAACTTTAAAAAAAGTTACAAAACACTTTTTAAAATGTTATAGAATGCTTAGGGTTTAGGGTTTAGGGTTTATAACACTCTGTAAATTCTTTTAATAAACAATGAAAAAAAGTAGCAGAACGCTTGTTAAAATGTTATAAAATACTTAGGGATTAGAGTGTACAGTTTAGTGTTGATAACATTTTAGTAAATGCTTTTAATAAAAACATAAATTTTTTTATAAATCTTGATAGAATTTCATTAAATGCTTAGGGTTTAGGGTATAAAATGTTATAAAATGCATAGGGTTTAGGGTTTTTAAGACTTTAGTAAATTCTTTTAATAAACACTTAAAAAAAGTTACAAAATGCTCTTTAAAATGATATAAATTCTTAGTGTTTAGGGCTTAGGATTTATAACACTTCAATAAATGCCTTTAATAAACACTTAAAAAAAGTTACAAAACACTTTTTAGATTGTTATGAAATGCTTAGTCTTTAGGGTTTAGTGTATAGAGTATAGGGTTTAGGGTTTAGGGACAATTTAGTTAATGCTTTCAATAAAACTTTAATAAAAGTTACAAAATGCTTGTTAAAAGCTTATATAATCCTTAGGTTTTAGGGTTTACAACACTTTAGTAAATGGTTTTAATAAAACCTTAAAAAAGTTACGAAAGGCTTATTAAATTGTTATAAAATGCTTAGGTTTTATTGTTTAGGGTTTAGCGCTTTAAAAAGCTACAAAATACATGTTAAAATGTAATAAAATACTTAAGGTTTAGGGTTTATAAAACTTTAGTAAATTCTTTTAATAAACACTAAAACAAGAGTTACAAAATGCTTGTGGGTTTAAAATGTTATAAAATTCTTACGGTTTAGCGTTTGGGGTGTGGAGTTTAGGGTTTAGTGTTTATGGTTTATAATGATTTAATAAATTATTTTAATAAAAACTTAAATACAAGTTAGAAACTATTTCTAAAATGTTGTAAAATGGTTAGGGTTTAGAGCTTAGGGTTTAGGGTTTAGCGTTTAGGGTTTAGGGCTTATAAAAACTTAGTAAATGGTTTTAATAATCACTTGAATAAAAGTTACAGAAAGCTTTTGAGAATGTTATAAAATCCTTAGGTTTGAGCGTTTAGGGTTTAGGTTTTATAACACTTTAGTAAATTATTTTAATAAACACTTAAGTAAAAGTTACAAAACACTTTATAAAATGTTATAAAATTCTTAGGGTTTAGGGTTTGGGGTTTAAGGTTTAAGGCTTAGGGTTTAGAGTTTATAACACTTTAGTGGATTCTTTTAATAAAAAATTAAATCAAAGTTACAAAACACTTCTCAAAATGTTTTTAAAATTCCTAGGGTTTATGGTTTGGTGTTTTGGGTTTAGGGTTGATGGTTTAGGATTTAGAGTTTAGGGTTTATAACACTTGTCTTTCAATAAACACTTAAAAAATTACAAAACACTTTTTAAAATATTATATAATACTTAGGGATTAGGGTTTAGGGTTTAGCATTGAGGTTTTGGGGTTTACCGTTTAGGGTTTAGGGTTTAAGGTTCACGGTTTAGGGTTTAGGGTATAGGGTTTAGTGTTTGGGGTTTAGGGTTTAGTGTTTATGGTTTATGGTTTATAACCATTAATTAAATCGTTTTAATAAAAACTTAAATAAAAGTTATAAAATGTTGAGGGTTTAGGGTTTAAAAAGTTATAAAATGCTTAGCGTTGGTTTATAACACTTGAGTAAATTGTTTTAATAAACACTTAAAAAAAAAGCAACAAAACTCTTGTTAAAATGTTATTAAATACTTAGGGTTTAGGGTTTATATTTTATAGCACTTGAGTAAATGGTTTTAATAAAAACTTAAAACAATATTATAAAACACTTATTGAAATATTATGGAATACTTAGGGTTTAGGGTTAAGGCTTTAAAATGTTACAAAATTCTTAGGGTTTAGGGTTTAGGGTTTTAAAAAGTTGCAAATTGTTTGTTAAAATGTAATAAAATGCTTAGGGTTTATAACACTTTAGTAAATTCTTTTAGAAAACACTTAAAAAAAGTTACAAAATGGTTATTAAAATGCTACAAAATGCTTAGGGTTTAGGGTTTAGTGTTGGGGGTTTAAAATGTTATAAAATTCTTAGGTTTTATGGTTTGGGGTGTGGGGTTTAGAGTTTACGGTTTATTGTTTATAATTATTTAATAAATTCTTTTATCAAAAGCTTAAATAAAAGTTAAGAAATAGCTTTTAAAATGTTATAAAATGCTTATGCTTTGTTGTTTTATGGTTTATGGTTTAGGGTTTGGGGTTTACGGTTTAGGGTGTAGGGTTTATAACAATTTAATACATGGTCTTAATATACTTAAATAAAATTAAAAAATTAAAATTAAAATGTTATAAAATCCTTAGGTTTAAGGGTTTGGGTTTAGGGTTTAGGGTTTACAACACTTTAGAAAATGATTTTAAGAAACTCTTAAGTAAAAGTTACAAAACATTTTGTAAGATGCTATAAATCTCTTAGGATTTAAATTTTAGGGTTTAGGTTTTGGTATTTAGGGTTTATAAGACCTTTGTAAATGCTTTTAGGGTTTAGGGTTTATAAGACCTTAGTAAATGCTTTTAAGGTTTAGGGTTTAGGCTTTAAGCATTAGCCTACACAGCTCAATATTTGGGGATCACGGTTTAGCATTGATAACAATTAGCTAAATTATTTCAATAAAAATTAAATAAAAGTTGGAGAATGCTTTTTAAAATGTTATAAAAATTTAGTTTTTAGGGTTTACGGTTTGGGGTTTGTGGGTTGGGATTTAGGGTTTAGGGTTTATGTTTTCTAAGGCTTTGGAAAATTATTTTAATAAAGAAATAAATAAAAGTTACAAAAATAATTTTAAAATGTCATAGAATGCTTAGGGTTTAGGGTTTACAGTTTAAGGTTTATAACACTTTAGTGAATGCTTTTAATAAACACTTAAATAAAAGTTTCAAAACACTTTTTAAAATGATATAAAATCCTTAGTGTTTAGGGTTTAGTGTATATGCTTTATGGTTTATAACACTTTAGTAAATTCTTTTAATAAACACTTAAATAAAAGTTACATAACACTCTTTAAGATGTTATAAAATGGTCAGGTTTTAGGGTTTGACGTTTTAGGTTTAGGGTTTAAGGTTTATAACACTTTAGTAAATTATTTTAGTAAACACTTAAATAAATGTTACAATACATCTTTTTAAAATGTTATAAAATTGTTAGGGTTTAGGGTCTAGGGTTTATTTTATAATGTTTATGGTTTAGGGTTTAGCATTTAAGGTTTAGGTTTTATAACACTTTACTAAATTTGTTTAATAAACACTTAAATAAAAGTTAAAAAACACTTTTCAAAAGGCTATAAAATGATTAGTGTTCAATGTTTACAGTTTAGGGTTCATAACATTTTAGTAAATTCTTATGGTTTACGGATTGGAACTTATTGGTTTGGATTTAGGGTTTAGAGCTTATAAAAAATTATTAAATGCTTTTAATAAACAATTAAAAAAAGGTTATAAAACACTTGATAAAATGTTATAAATTCTTAGGTTTGGGGACGATTTAGTAAATACTTTTAATAAACACTTTAAAAAAGTTACCAAACGCTTGTTGAAATGTTATAAAATTCTTAGGGATTAGAGTTTACAACCCTTTTGTAAATGGTTTTAATAAACACTTAAAAAGAGTTACAAAAGGCTTATTAAAATGTTATAAAATGCTTACGTTTAGGGTTTAAAATTTTATAAAAGTCTTAGGCTATAATGTTTAAGGTTTTAAAAAGTTACAAAGCACTTGTTAAAATGTAATAAAATTTTTATGGTTTAGGGTTTATAACGCATTAGTAAATTATTTTGATAAACACTTAACAAAAAGTTACAAAATGCTTCTGGGTTTAAAATGTTATAAAATTCTTAGGGTTTAGGATTTACGATTTAGGATTTTGGGGTGTGGAGTTTAGGGTTTATGGTCGATGGTTTCTAATGCTTTAAGGAATTATTTTAATAAATTCTTAAATAAAAGTTACAAAATAGTTTTTAAATTGTTGTAAAATGGTTA
>APFE030189548.1:0-12247 GCA_000404065.3 Pinus taeda
CTTTGATTGAGGTGGATGATTAGGAATGACAGGTGAGGAGTTAAGGAGAGCAAACAATAACTTTGAATTCTCCTTAAACAGTAGAAAACATTGAAATTAAACAAACTTTAAAGCAGAGCATGACAGTGATGAATTCTTACTTTAAACTTCGTTTGCTTAATGTGCAGAAGGAAAAGAAAGGAAATGATTCACATAACACACTTACAGGTACATAGAGAAACACACCATCAATACATGTAACCAAAAGAATCCCAAAAAGGACTGCAAAACCCTGGTCTTCCTTAGCCAAAAATTGCAGAGATACAGTGAAATAATACAATGATAGCTTCTCCCTCAAGAGTCCAACCATGAAAATGAGTATGAAAGTACATAATATAGATGATCTAACCTCTTTCCTTGCCTCTAGGAGTCGAGCTCACTATCCTAGGAGCAGTTTGAACAACTTCTAAACTAAGCACTACAAAATAGGCAGTCAAAACAACTTGCCTCTATAAACTTGGAAATCAGTTCATGCATTCAATTTTTACCCTTTACATGAATGAATCTTCTAGAAGTGTTAAACAAGAGTAAAAGTGTCTTAGATTTGCCATAATTACATCAAAGATAATCATCTTTCATCCCAAAAAGTCAAACTGGAGCCAAACTGCTTTTTCTGGGCTGAACTGGTCAAATCTAGCAAAATTTCCTCAACGGGTCGCACACCTTTTCTCAACGGGTCTCACACTTTTGCAGCTCTGTTTGGAGGCCTTCCCGGTGTCAGAATTGAGCAAAAGTGGGCTTGTTGGAAAGGTATGTGAGTGTACTTTCCAAACTAACTGGAATTTTTGAATTTGGAGGTTATTTTCCCTGTCAAAACTTAATTCTCCCAAGACTGGTTTCTGCAACTCAAAAAATGGGCAGAAAGTCAAAGTTTGCATGTATTTTGACCTTTTGGAGGCCCAGAACTTGATGAAATTTCTTACTAATGGATGAGAAAGTGTAAATTTTCATGCCAAATCCAAAAATGCTGAGTTTTTTCCAAACGGAGCTACGATGACAAAGGGTCTCACCGGGGGTGAGACCCGTTGAGAAGCCAAAACCTGTAAATTTCCAAAAAATTCCAAAATTACCCAAAATTCTCAAAAAAATTTGGGATTTGTGCTGTAGCTGATCCTAGTGAGTGCCATGATCTTTTAGGGATGCCTCTGCCAAGATACGGAGTGGATTGGTCCTTTTCTTCCGCCTAAGAGCCTCAGACCACCTTCTTTGGAACATTTTCATTCTGACCTTGCATACATGCATCCTTACCCAATAGTGATTCTTCATGTTTCTTAGCAGCTTGTTATTTTGATTGGCCTTAGCTAACAGCCTTTTCAAATGAGAATTATCCCAAATAAGCATAGATTCTCGATCTATGGGTCTCAAGTCACCGGGTCTCTTATGAGCCAATTCCCGGTCTTCACGAATCTTTTGCAGCTCATATAACTTGTGCTCATCTTCCGGTTGTTTGTTTCACTGCTCTAAATAATTAATAATCCATTTTTCCATCAATAATTTCGTTTGCAGCGACTGAATCTCGGTGCTTTGCTCTCGGATGATATCCTTGAGCTCTATGCTAGGAGAACCGGCGTCAAGATCAATAACTGGATCGCCAGACAATCTCTCCTCGATCATGGGCTGCTTGCCCCTCTCTGGTACCTGTGCTGGTGAAGAAAGTGAGGCCCCTTCCACCTAATGTGGAGATAACACTCGTTGTGATGACGATGAAGGCGAGACCCCTTCCACCTGCTGTGGAGATAGTACTCGCCTGGATGCTGCAAATAAGGCCCTTGGGCCTCTCTGATAAGTGACCAAAGGAGTGGAGCTAACATGTTGGGTGACGGGAGCATCAGGCTGCTGAGATGGTCCTCCCTCCTCATGAATGACCTCCTGATGTGGCTGATGTGGCACTGTGAAAAACTCACGGGAGATGAACTCCTCCCATGAAATGCCCTACTGAGTCAACTGATGTGAGACTATGAGCTGAATCAAACCATAATGGTATAGGCTCCTGTACTGCTGAGTCGGGGTCTAATTCTGCAACATGGGCACCATCCTTTGAATGTTCTGAAATAAGAAGATCGGGATGTTCATCATCCTCACTCGGGTGAAATGCATCAAAAGGCGAATATGATAGGAATACACCTGTGAAAATCTGCCCTCACAGGTAAAATAATGCATAATAAGCCTCATGATGGGAGCATACTCGCTCCGGAGAAATCTGAATGGAAAAACACCTATCAAAAGTTCCACAAATGATGGCTGGACATAGGGCTCAAAATGAACAAAATCTAGCAATCTGCGCTTAGGCCACACCTCACCCACATTTGGTATCCCTGTAGCCTATGAGATCACCTCAGGAGTCAATGTGAAGTTCACCCCTGCCAGAGTGACATGTCCATCATGGAGGTGCAAGACAAACAAGCGGGCTAACTCTCTATGATGCTGAATCTGAGAAATTCTCACACAGAAATCATAACAAGACATATACTGAAAACAACTCACTGCCATGGGGCAGGCCTGTAATTCTGCCAGAGAGGTGGGCTCCTCTCGCTTATGATGTCCACCCTTACGAGTCCTCCTCTCCTCTGTAGATGATGAATGGTCATTACTTTGCTCATAAGTCTCGGCTTCTGACATGGTTTTTTGGAGCAAAGTGGACAAACTGAAAGACAAATGAAACTACTGCCTCTGCTTGCAAAAATGTTGAACTCTATGCTGTTTCAAGGGGAAAAACATGAGGGGAATGTTAGGGGAGGGAATTTCTTAATAAGGAATGGGAAAATATGAAAATAACAGGGAATTTCAAGGGAGATTTTAGCAAATGATCATGCTTATAGGGACACATATTTGTAACTGGGAAATCATTTGCAAAGATTATTGCATATGGAAAAACATGCATGGAAATGAACATGGGAACATATGTACATGTTTAATAGGGAAATAGGGAAACCATGCACAAAACATGCTGACATATTTACCAACATTTTTGTTATTTACACATGCATATGGTAGAGGGGAATTAGGGTTTTCATTTTTGTGTTTTTATGCTTTGGGAGAGGGGTAGGGTTTTCAGTTTTAGTGATTTAGGGATGGGAAGGGGATTTGTATTTCATTTATAAAATTATCATGGGGAAAAGAAATGTACATATGAGTGTGGGTAAAAGGGAAGGGAAGGAAACCAACTAAAGGGAAAAACAGCTTGAAACACCATAAACCCTAGCACAGTTTGCTCATTAATATTGCAGCCATATAAGTCTATTCATTTGTAATATTTGAGGTTAAAATCATAGCATGAGGGCTTACATCCATCACCAACCACAAAAATTATGTGTAAAGAGCCTACCTTGAACAAATTTGATGGCTTGGAGGAAGATTGGGCAATTTTTTGAAGTTTGCAGTAAGACAGCTCAACGGGTCTCGCAAGCCTCTCAACGGGTCGCACACTGCCCAACGGGTCGCGCCCATTAAATTTCTGAACTGTGGATGGGTGCTGGACGGGTCTCGCACCGCCCAACGGGTCGCACACCACCTTGAACGGGTCTCGCATGGCTCTGCTGCCCGAAATCACTGCAATTCCGCTCCTTTCACCTATCACTCTCTCAAACCCTCTCTTGCAAGCTTTCAGATGCACAATGAGAGTGAAAGGAGGGCACATACCTTTTATAAACTTCATTTGAAAAAATTTCATCCATAAACCCACTTTATAAGGTTTCTTTTTGACACTTTTTAAAAACACTGATTTTGGTTTCCTTTATCCTGAATTTGACTTTTTGAGTGCTTTGACTTGATTCTTTTTGCAGGTAGATCATCTGAAGGACCTTGGCAAGGGGACCAGGGTTGCAGTTTGTCTGTTTGAAGACTTTGAAATTTCATCACTTATTTACAAAACTGAGAAAATGACCTTGGGCTTTAAAAACAAAGTTTTTAAATCAAAGGTGAAAATTTACTGTACAAGATAAAAATATCGAAGAAACATGTTAACAAACCTCCCTCTGGCTTGCTGAGTACTCATGGATTTTCAGAGACATGACCTTGCAGAGACAAATGACCAAAACCCTTGACCTAGGACTTTGACAATAAAACACATCAAGACAAGCTTGAAAAACTTTAATAACTGATATGACCTGATCCAGCAAAGCCAAGAGGGGCATAAAGACCAGCTCCTCCATCAGGGTTATGGCATGCCTAACGGGATGCAAAATTTGACACTGATGAGACACCTACTAATGCAAATGCGAAGAGATTTTTGATCACTGATGGAGGGCTTTCAAGACCGAAACTAACACAGCCAGCACAGCATTCCACAGCTATTTTGTTAAAAGTTGTGCAACAGGTGTCCTATGAAGAAACGAGCTACATGGGCAAGCTCCAGGTGACGGATACATGGAACGTGTCCCTTCAAATCAGCCAAATCATCCATGGAAGGTCACAGTCAATGAAGGTCAAAGACAAAGCCAACCAAGGAGTTCAGCGGTGGCACGACTCTGTTTTGAGCACGTGAAAGTTACGTGGCACAGTCCTCAGCTCACGAAGACACCAACACACCTGGAGATCATTTCCGTAACCTGAATCCAATAGCTACCACTCCGGAGATTTAATAGACATGATGACAGTTACACTAGATCTCGGCTGAAGGGATCTACGTGTCTTTGGCAACACAGTCAATAGCGTAGGAGTTAGTTGGTTAGTTTTAGCATTTTTCCATTATAAATAATGCGTCGATGAACGTTGTAAAGGAGCTTTTTGGGATATGTGAATTCTGAACTGATGTGTTATCACCCCACTGTTTATATATGTTGTTGTTTTAATATATGAGAAGACTTTTCTGAGTTTATTCGTGTGACTACTCGTTGACTGGCTGAAGTGGCAGAGGGCCCCTGCGCGTTGAAGCCTTGTAAAGTTGCCATTTGGTTTTATTATGTTTTTGTTTTTATAATCATTAGCTTGTACATAACACACTGTTTCTTAACTCACTGTTGTTTATATTTTCACCTCTATTTTCTTATAGCTATCAACTAATCAATGCTTTTTTGCAGGTTTTCTTAGGCAGCCCGGGCAAATTTGCATCTTTTTGATAACTATTGGCATATGAGATCATCTTGTCCTTCCTGCTAACTTTCATTTTCTGAAGTTTAATTTCAGCACTGTCCTTTCCAAGTTGTGATTTGCTTATTTATTTTTCTGTTATTTAGATATCATACTGCTCACCAGTTTATGGTTTCTTTCTATAGTCAAGTGACTCTATTAGAAAGAAATCAGAATATTACTAACTGTAGTGTGATTTAGTTATCATATTGCTTAAACTTATTCATGGTTGCTTCCCACAAGGTAGATTGAGCTGAAGGGTAAAGGACCAGAAGAGTTCAAGTAGTGTGACTAGTTTCTTTTATGCAATTTAATTTCTTGCCATTTAGATATCATATTGCTTGACTTGTTCATGATTTCTTCCCACAAGGTAGATTGAGCTGAAGGGTAAAGGATCTGAAGAGTTTAAGTAGTGTGAATTAGTTGCTTTGCTTTTAGTTTGAGTTGCTTTTAGTTTTTACTTTCTTTTCATTCAGCAGCAAGGATACTGGGCCATTGTCATTAGTTCATTGTTTGATGCATTTACTTCCTCTTAAGAATTAATTTCAGTTTAGTTGTTTTAAAGCTTTCTTTTTGAGCACTTTCAAGTTTGAGAAAATCACTGTAGAAACCATCACTATCTATACTCCATACTTCACTTTCATCCTCGCCATCACACATTAGGGAAAGATAAATCCAAAAACAAACTAAAAAATTCAAAAACGACAAAAGACTAAGGAAATGGTTATCTAGTACATATAGTACACTTCACTTCGTCAGTTTACGAACCCCGGATTGACATTTTAATTAGCAATTTAGATCACACTAAATTGACCAAACAACAGAGTTGAATGGAAAGAATTTAATGGAAGTGTACCCACAGGTCAAGCATATGCTACAGTAAGTGCAGTGGTTGGATTTTACAGAATAATTCGATGGTTATGATAGAGAGGTAACCAAGTCTTTTTCCCAAGCCTTTGATGGAACTGAAGTGGAAATAGGGGACAAAAAAATAGTGGTGACATAATCCTTCATGGTCGAGGTAACTGAACTACCCTTGGTTGGCGATAGGTGGTTCAAAAATAGGGGAATTGAAGGGAATGAATGGAAGGGATTTCTAAAAAACCCAGGTATGGATACTATTGTCTTTAAAAAGGGTATTCCAAGCATAGCTCACAAAAGAAAATGGAGCAATTTACTGCTAGTTATTCAAAAGTTCATTACCTGTGAGGGTAGATTCGGTAGCATGTTTTTCTACCATGTCTATTTAATGATGCACTTTATTGAAGGAAACGAAATCAATTTACCCTATTTTCTACTTAATAGCTTGAAGAAGATGTCTGGTAATACTCAAATAAAAATACAATCCATTGAAAATATTATGTATCATCATGGTCTTGTAAAAATTCTTATTGAAGCCCATCTTAAGAGATTAGGAGATAAATGGGAGAGTTTTCTAATCATAAATCATTTTAAGGAAATAGAGCAAGAAGAACCTAGTAGCAGTAAGGTAAAGAGAAGCAGAAGAAAATTGTCTGAAACCCCTACTGATAACCGACTTCTACAACCAGAGCAGCATTCAGAAGATGAAATTCCCCTTGTAAATGTTTTAGAAAACATAAAAAAGAAAAGTGTTAGGCAAAATAAAGCCAGTGAAAAAGAAGAAAATACACCCAGAAATAAATCAGAGGAAATGGAACAGGCAAAGACTGAACAAGAAAAAGTTCAAAAGAAAACTCCTTTTACTAAAACTTCGTCTACTGTTAGAAGAATTGTCAGACTCAACAAATAAACAAAGGAATCATCTCAACAATGTGTAGAGTTTTTCAATTTGGAGGAAGATGAAGAATTGAATATTGTAACATCCCTCCCTTAATAATCAATAATAAATAATAAGAACTAATAAAAAAAATAATAATGAATAAAAATAATAAAAACATTAATAATGAATAAAATAAATAAACCACTTAATAAACAATAAATAATAATAACTAATAAAAAATAATAATACAAAAATAATAAGTAATAATAAAAATAATGAATAAAAATAAATAAATCATAATAAAAATAATAAAAATGATATTAAAAGATATAAGTAAATAAAAATAGTAATAACCAAAATAACAAAATAAAAAATGATATTAAAAGAAATAGGTAATAAAAAAAAAAAAAATAGTAATAACCATATTAAAGCTCTAATAAAAAAAAGGAAATTATCAAAAAATCAAAGGAAAGTAAAGAAAAAATAGCATGCAGACACATGGAGGGTGAGCATGTAGCATGCAGACACATGGAGGGTGTGCATGTGGTTTCCCTTCCAATGTTTTGTTCTATTTAATGAATGATGAGGAGGATGGGAGGGGTTCGATCATTCTGAGGTTCTGTCTTCATTCTCTTGGGAGAATACTAAGACTTAGGAATACTGGCAGTAGTCGTTGATTGAGGGCTCGGGGGTGGCCAGTTGTAGCAGAATCCTGCACAATTGAGCCTACGGTTGGGAGGAGATTCGTCCCCAAATCTTGTGGTCACTTCGTAGCCGTAAAGTACAGGTATAATTTCATTGAAAGAATTGTTTTCCTTTTGACATTAATTTTAGTTTTACTTGTGCTGTTACATCATCTATGAACGTAACAAAATACTTGGTGCCACTGATGGCCCTTGTAGACATTGGACCACAAATGTCTGAGTGTATTAACCCCAATACACTCTTAGCTCTATTGTTGCTTCTGGAATATGCTGCTTTGGCGTGCTTACCTAGCACGCAACCTATGCATGTATCATCATGCTTGGTAGTAAGCAATGGAACCCCCGTAATAGTTTCCTTGAGCATTTGTAATGCCCCATGATGTAAGTGTCCCATCCTCCTATGCCACGGCTCATTTAATTCTTTTTCTCCATCAACATTACTGCTTGTCAGTGCCATAGGAGACTCGAGTTGCAACTTGTATAATTTGTTGCTTCGAGTTCCAATATGGGCCCTCTTTTTCCACTTTGGATGCTTGACATAGACTCTATTACCAATGAAGTATACATCATATCCCTTATCTTGTAATTGAGAGACATAAATCAAATTAATTCCCATACTTGGCACATGCAGTACATTCGTGGCCTGAAGACTATCTCCTACCGCCCTCTGGAATATAACGATTCCTTTTCCTATTGGGGTGCACTTCATCCTGTTACCCATTGTGATTTGAAAGTTCATATGTTCCTCCTGATAGCTTGAGAAATATTCTTGTTCATCAGTTATATGAGTTGAAGCCCCGCTATCAATGTACCGGTCCTCGATTGATGCAGAACTTGATAAGCAAGTAAACACCTCTTCCATCCTGGAAGATAATTCAGAAATATTCTGATCCCTATTGTTCTCCATGCCCTTTTTCTTTGCTTCCATCCTGCCTAAACCTTGCTTTGATACCATGTGAAAATTTGATGTAATAATTGATTTATTTCTCCTCCTTATTTATGATAAGTTATTTACCAATACTTTAGGCAATACCAAAATAAATTCAGTTGCAGACTTCACAAACTAGAACTGAAAATTAAAAGGCAAGAGAAACATCAACATATGAACAATCACATTGACACACTCGTTTTTGGACAATCGTCCCCAGAAAAACCTAATGTGGGAAAACCGGTGCAACAAATATGAGGATTCTTATTATTGGTAGTAAATATCTAAATACAATTTGGATGCCCTAGAGAAAAATGACAATCCACTCAGAGAAGATAAATGAGAATTCTCTCACATTGATTCTGAAGATTTTGCTTTATTCCCATCCCACTGCACAATCCCTACGTGAGCCTACACAGGCTATGCATGATTTATGCGTGGAGGCTCCCTCTGAATACGTCAACCTGGACTACTACTGCTTCTTCTATTGAGAAATTGAGATTTCCCCTGCCAATCAACTATTGTGATTCCCAACACTGAACTCTGCTCATCCCCAACACTTCTGCGTCAACCTCCTCCACATTCTGCGCCGATCCTCTGTGTCAATATCCTTCAGCTACTGTGCTGTCCCTTCTTGGACCAGCACTGGCTCTATTATCCTTCTTCGTGTATTCACTAGAACTGGAAATCACTTCCTTCCAATGTTGCCTATGATCCTCACTGCTTGGTCACTGGTTCAATGTCCTTAGCAAACCCTGCCCTAGGAAAATCGAACTCACTGATCAACTCTCTGTGTGTCTTCAAGTGAACCCCAAGCTTCCATCTTATACCTTTCCTGTTGAGTCTTCAACGACCAAGATTCAGTCTCTAATCAATGGCTAATATTAAAACATGACTTGATCCACCTTCTAGATCATTCTCACCCATATTTTGATTAATACCCATTAATATTTCAATTTCCATAAGTTTAGACTTAGGAACCCTATTAAAAATACTAATTATTTTAATAAAATACAATCCGGGCGGACTTTCACCAAATGGTTTTTGGGTTCGTTAGAACTCATGTGCCTTAGTCTCTCCACAAATTTTCAAGGCTAAAGCACGTCCAATGCTACCAAACAATAACAATAAACTCTCCGATGTTGTTGATGTGAATTGAGGGTGGTAGCTTAAGCTTCCCTTCGATGTCAAATTATTCTTCTTTTAGGTTTGAGGATGTTCAACATAAGATAAGATGCAATCAAGAGATAAGTAGGGATAATCATAAATGAGCATAGATGAGCAATGATGAAATTTTATTACGAGACACTTGAGATAGGACATGATTTGATGACAGGATACTTGCGATGATTACGTGATGGAGCTGGAATTTCTCCCTAGCTTATAGGGAGTGTTAATTTGGCATCTTATTGACAAATTCCAATCATGGTATTAGATTCCTATTTTCAAGAGGACCAATTTTGACTATTGAAGCGCTCAATTTGGATAAGGGAAAGTGTATTTTTGAAGAAAATCCCACATGTACACAAAAGTACACGTTGGCCCAAAAGAGAAATTGGACATCCATGGATGGCTATAAATACAAGTCAAGTGACCCTCATTTGGACATCATCATGATCATTATTATTTCTTTGGTTTGGCTCGCCCAGGTCTAAGGTGGTTTGCGAATATGTGTTCATACATGTTCAAAATTGCAGGGTCTGGAACTCGCACATGAGATCTAGGGTTTTGGTTTCTAGCAGCAGGGATAACACAGGTAGTTTTCAGTCACAACTAGAGGCTCATAGGATCATGCGTGTGGTTGGAGGGCTTCAACCCCACGAACATACACTCTTTGCGTGTGGTTGAAAACTAGAGTTTGAATTTTGCAGTTGACAACAAATTTCATTAGTAGATTGCAAAGTTCGATAGTTGACCGCAGGGTTTTGAATCAAGATTTTGATTAAGAGTAGTGTTGGGTTCATCTATTGGATATAATTTAGTTAATTTTTGCTGGATAGTCTTATGGATAAAGGAATGGACCATTGTACTCTCTTTTGCTGAATCATTCAATGACAATCTAATAAGAAGAAGAATTTGAAAGGGTTTTCTCCATAGTGGGTTTTGCCCTGGTCTCCGACTAAACTTGGTGTCTCTATCTGTGTAGGCCTTTCTTCTATTGTTCCTTTATGTTATGTTGCATTGATGATGATATTGTTCTTTCTATATAATTTCATATGTTACTGAATAATGTTGTAAAACTTAATAATGATATAACGTTGTGGGGTGAATTTTATATGCAAATGAAGAAATGAAATTATCTAAAGCAAAGAACAATATATCCCTAAGAAAATAAAAATAAAAATTTGTGGCACCCATGTTTCTATCCCTGTTTGGAGGTTATGCTGACTTATCCAATCTAGGTTAAGCTCCCAAGTCTACAACTAGAACTCTATAATGACAAGTACCTCTGGGATTTGGGGAATTTTTTAGGGAAATCCTTAATAATGGATATCTTATAAGTATTGAATGTATCAGTTTGTGAGAATGATTTTAGTTAGCATAGATTTATTAGATGGTTTGGTTGAGAGTATTGATGTAGAACTGGGTGATTGGGCATACGCAAACTTTGGATTATGGAAACATCACTATAAGGTGTTTAGTATGTCATTAGATTAGGTACATTGAGGACTATTCCTCTGCTATTAAGTTCACCATGGAAAAAGAAGTCAATGGTAGCCTCCCTTTCCTGGATATTCTTATTTATAGGAAGGAGGACGGCTCTCTCTCCCACTCTGTGTTCCGTAAGAAAACGCACATGGAGCAATATCTTCATGCTGATTCCCATCATTTCCCTGCTCAGAAGATGGGTGTTCTTAACACCCTGGCAGCTCGTTCCCTCAGGATTTCGGACAATGAGAGCCTAGATAGGGAGAGATCCCACCTCATTGATGTCTTTGTGGAAAACGGATATAGTAGGCACCTAGGTCGGAAGGCTTTCCTTAAAGCCTCTAGAAAGGCGATTAATAAGAAAGAACCTAAAGAGCACCATCTAGGTGTCCATGTTCCCTATATCCAAGGGACCACAGACAAAATTGCTTGGATCCTTAAAAGGTTTGATATTCCCTCAACCTTCAGGCCCCTCAGAACCATTCGTAATTCCCTTCGGTCGGTGAAAGATCCTGTTAACCTATAGACATGAAGGGTGTTTATTTGATTCCTTGCTCATGTGGGACGCCCTATATAGGGGAAACGGGGCGCTCCATCCAGCAGAGAATTTGTGAACATGCACCTGACCTAAGGCATGGGAGAACTAGGTCTTCTGCCTTAGCAGAGCATGTGGACAAGACAAAGCATCATGTCTGTATTGAGGAGGCCAAAGTTATTGCCAAGGTCGCTCAGTTCCATCATCGTAAGTTAAGGGAAGCTTTAGAAATTGAAAGAAGGCCTATCAATCTCAACAGAGATGATGGATGGAAGGTAAGAAGATGTTGGATCCCTGCCTTATCTTCTTAGTGTTTCTTCCTCCTCCCCCCCTCCCGCCCCTGTTGTTCATCTGGGGTGCCTTCAGGGTTTCCCCTGTTGCCTTCTGTTTCTTCCTTTTCCTCCTCGATCTAGGGTTTCCTTTGGATTTCCTCCTGTCCTTCGCCTCCTGTGTTCCCTTGGTTGCTCTTCCTTGTTGGTTTCTTTCCTTTATGTTCGTTTAATATAATCTCCTCTTTTTTATAGATATATATCGTGAACAGTTTTAGATTCTCCTCTTTTTTGATTATTAGCAATATTATCTAT
>APFE030189553.1:0-101838 GCA_000404065.3 Pinus taeda
GCATGTAATGTTTAAACACTCAAAATATTTCTCAAATAACCATCAACTCATAAGTACACACAGGAAGTCTGAGCACTAAGTGAATTCAGAGTGATTGTGTACCTAAAGAGCTGTAAAACATGAAGGACAAGAACCTCAACTAATAAGTATACACAGGAAGTCTGAGCACTAGGTGAATTCAGAGTGATTGTATACTTATAAAGCTGTAAGACATAAAAGATCAAACAGAACCACAAACATCTTGAGCATTTTAACAAAGTATGAATCTTGAGAAGAATAAGCAGTCTCACTATTACAGTAAAAAGTCTTGTACATAGGCCAATAAAAACTCTGTTTTTTGCATAAATATCCAACCCTCATTACATCAGAGTTTCCTCTATATATAAGAAAATATTCTTAACTACTTTGAGCTTCCTCCTCCAGCATGAGGGGAGCTCGATGACTAACATTTACTATCCTTATCTATCTTAACAAACTCATTAAATCTACATAAGCATTGAACTGTAACTACAAAAGAGTTCTAATCAAACTTAAACTCTAATTTATTCTCCTCGTATCCTGATTCCTTTCTAGGTCTTCAACAGTTGTCTCCTTTAGTCATGGCCGTGATTGCTGAGATAAGGATGTATGCAACCAAATTAGCTTTGAATGTTGAACGTGCTGATAGTTCATTTATCATAATAATAATCCCCTGTTTTCACGGTCTTCGTTCCCCATCATCCTTCGAAAGTTTAGGCATGTGTTCCTAGCTGTTTAATACTTCAAAATTTGATGAGTATCACCATCTTTCCAGGTATGCTGGAAGCCTTGTTGATTGAACAAGTGTACAAGCCAACATCTTCGTATGCATCTTCAGCCAAACCCTAACCACCGGTAATAAAGTACCTTTATTAAAGTTCTAGCTTAAGACAAAATCTTTTACCTTTATAAAGGATGGACACTTGTCACTATTTGAATGGCTCTGATAGCCTCATCTGGTTTCCTTGATGTTCATTAGCCCTTTTCTTCAAAATCTGTTGACCTCATCATTAGACTTGTTTATTTTTTTCAAAAAACAGCATCTACAGCAGTTTCGTAGCGCGCTACGAAACTGCTGTTCTTTTCAAAAACACAGTCTTCAATAAATCTATCAATATTCTTTGTGACTGCAACAGCTCTGCTTCTGGCTTCAAAAGCTCCTAATTTACCTTGATTTTATATGCCGTGCTTACATGCCTTAAAAAACAATGAACTTAAGTAAAATAGAGCAAAACCTTGGGGCAGCACCTAACTTTTAAAATCTGCAATTTTATTTGGCAGATAATTTATTTAGCTGAGCTTTTAGTTTTGAAACCTCCTTTTCCATGGCTGCAATTTCTGCTACGGCCTTCTCCATCTTAGCCATTTCTTTTTCAGTTGCCTCCCATTGTTCTTTTGAAGATGTAGTTTTTGTTTCTTTGGAAATGGGAACCTTTTTATTCAGATCTTTCTTCTTGATTTCTTTTGTTTTTTCTGTTCTGGGCAGCTGCTTCTCCATTTCTTTTGCTTGTCTTCTTGTATAGGGTTTCTTTTTCGTTTTCTCTGCCTCCTCTGTTTTAGGCAGTTGTTCAATTACTTCTGTTGCAGGCACCTTCGCAGCTACCTCTTCCCTGTGCAATTTCTCAGCTTCTTTAACTTGCTTCCTGGTGACTGGTCTCCGTGGTTTGAACATAAATTCTTTACCAGATTCCTCAAACCTTAACCTCTTTGAGGCCTTTGATTTTTTGGTACTTTCTGGTGATGACTGGGTTAGGTCAATATGCATTGACTCAACCTGCACTGATTTAGCTTGCTCAAAATCAATTGCCTCAAGCAAATCATTTAAACTGGCTTTTGATATTGGGCTTTCTTCCACAGCTATTGATTTGCCCTTTTCTTTATTTAACTGACTTCTGGTTCTGACTCTTGATACCTGTTCAACTCCACTTGACCCTGGTACATTTTTCTTATGCTTGGTTTTCTCCTTTGATGAAGATTGCGGTGTCTCTTTGATAATTAATGGCTTAATTGATTCCTTCAATTGGGTTTTGGTTTTCTTCTTGTCTTTTATCTCCTTTCTAAGCTCAGCAAGAGTAGGTTCCTCAATTGACTTTTCTCTTTCTCTAATAGGCAATGGGGTGAGGCCTATCTTACTCTGAAAACCAGCCATAAAAATAAAAGAATCCCAATCCCGACCAATTTTCTGCAGACTATCCAACACTAACAGTTTTACTAAACCATGATGAAACAATGATGTCTAGTCATCTTTCCTCAATTGAATCTTGTCACACATCTTACTAAGGCTTCGAAACAAGTAGAATGGGATATCTATAACAGCTTTTCTTGTAAAGTGCAGCAGTAGCTTGAAATGATAGGAGTAAACCTTGTTATATCTCCCTTCGCATGTTAAATATTTCTGAATACATGTTAGGAGGAGTGCATAGTGTTCTTTTACATAATGTCTGGGCACAGCCTTTGTGAGATCTTCACTTACATAAGGCTCCTTCAGGAACTCCTTGCAGGGGTTCATATCAAATTTGAAATTTTTGAACCACTCCTGCCCTCCTCTTGGGATTTCAGTCACCCTAGCAATAACCCCTGAAGATACTGGGAATTCTAGCATAGCTACTTTAGAACTTAAACCAGTAAAATTTAAGGCAAATGCTTTTGTTACCTTAGCATGCCCCCCTTGTAGCTTTTCACAAAAAGACCAGCAACCAGCATTCTGAAAGGCTTGTTTCACACCTTCATCTCTCAATGCGAGATCCAATCCCACAGGTTTAGTTCTTTGACACCTTCCAGACTGATGCCCCTTCTTCTCCATTTTGCTTTGAACTCCTTTGCACAGAGAAACACTACCAGCTTCAACTTCAAATGAAAATTCAAACTTTTTAACGCCGGCTCGCTTACAATCAGGTTCCTTATGGAGAATGAATTCGGGCTCCTCCACAACTTAACAGTCTTATCATGCAAACGGACCAATTCATGCAACATCAACAAATATCATACCACTACCAGCATTACAGACCATTTGAATGATTTTACGTGCGTGGTTATGAACCTATTGGGGAAATGATGGCTTATACTTGCTTGAAAAGGAGGCCATTCTGACAATTAAACGGACGGACATACTGACTCATCCCTCAGACATGACATTCTAAGAATCAGTGCTGTTTAAATCCCTGAATCCGCGATTTCGTAGCGCAGAAAGTTATGAGTTGACAACATGCGCTACGAAATGGCTGGTTATTGACATGTTGTGAAGAACTAAGACATCATTGCGCTGCAAAAATGCGAAAAGGACTAGTGACGTATATAAGACAAGACAAATCTAATATAATCATGATGGAGGATATCTAACGGTTTTTGAAAATGATTCATATGAATATCTTTATAAAACACAATCCCTAAGTAGCAGACATAGGGCCATAACCATTAGACACCTAATTTTTGGACAACAAAAATTTTATGGACAATATTAGGTACATATCACTGCAGTTCTAGGTGACAACAGAACCTCTATTAGAAGACTTCATGGGAATATTTATCTTCTTAGTAGAAGAAGGACCATGATGATATTGTAGATATTTTCTACACTCTCAGATTTGGAAGTTTTTTGGTACATTTGTAGCATGATGAAGTTCCATCTTCAATATGGGAAGCAATTTGAAGAAAAACTAGAAAGAGAGGGAACTACATAATCCCCAACAAGATGACTTGATGACTCTTCCTAATGATTGTATTTATGATGAAAGATGTTGATGAATACAAGGCATGCCATGTTATATTCCAATGACTCTGATGGTTTGATATAATTCTACTATCGAAAGAACATACTTTGCAGGAAGTTTTAGTAACAAACAAATATAATTGAGATTCAATTGCAAAAAAAATTGACTGGATGAATTTGGAAATCTAAGTCCAAAATACATATCACTAAAAAGAAATGTAATAGGTTGTAGATGGTTTGATGATCATGCCTTGGTAGATCACTTTCTTGATGCTCAAAGGAACCTATGTTCAAATTCCATGGTGACTGGTTCATGAATATGCAACAAATAAAATTTATGATATGGAAAGTGATGGATTGTCCCTATGAGAAGTTGTGAAAGAAGATGGATCTATGATAAAAGTTGTTGATGAAGAAAAAGGAGGCCTACAAGAAGTTGATGGTACCATTATATACACATAAGAATAGACAAATGATATTGGAAGCAAGTCTCCAGTTAAGAGGGAGCTTGTATACATTCCTTTCATGTGTAATGAGTAGAACCTCCCTGGTTAAGAGGGAGATATAGACACATTAGTATTGTCTTCATATCATGAAGAAAGAATGGAGGATTGTGTAAGCTTCTGAGGTTGTTACTGATACTCTTGGAGGATGAGATAGGGCATCCAATAGTAAAGAGTGGTCTAAGAGGAGACTCCTGGAGGATGTGTAAATCCAAGACGAGAATGGTCCTAAAAGGACATACCTTATGAAAATCTGGATGGGGTATGTGCCTTGAGAGGCAATGGTGAAGGTGTCCATAAATCATTGTCTCCCTAGCATTGTGCTCTAATATAGTGGAGAGATAGAGTTGTTAGTCAAGGCCTTGCTATATGATAATGTTGGTCGGTAAGATGAGATGCACTAATATAAGCTGAGAAGATAGTTTATAATATGGCTTACCGATTTGACTCTTCTTATGACAATAATTCAATTGAAGTATTGTCCTTGTACCTCTAGTCAATTATGAATACCTCCCTAGTTAAGAGTGAGTGTTGAAATGTAAGTAGTGTATGTCTTTATAATTGTAATGATGTCATGTAATCATTTGAATCGTAAAAAATAAAAATAAAAAATCTAAAAAGAAGATAAAATATTTCATTATGTAAATGGGTTTCTTTCCCATTGGTTTATTGTCCTAGGTCAAAGCACTCATTGTGTTCTCTATGTGTTTTGCAAAGTCAAAAGGTCAATTCATAATGTAATAGCCCTTGTATGGTTCAAGTATCAAAAGAAAGAAATTTATTTTATGTATAAAGTTGAGTCTAGAATCCACCAAAAGGTAAGTTGTCTAACCCCTTCATGTCGGCCTAGAAGAGGCCTAATCTTCCCTCAAGATGCCTATAAAAGGAGGAACTCATCCTCATTTGGAAAAGAACATATCACACAAGTTTATGATATGATGAAGAGTGTGAAAGAAGAGAAAGATAGCTAGGAGGGAACCGAAGAAGAGAGAAGGAAGAAGAAGTTTGTTTTGGCACTTCTGCAAGATCACACAAGTGAGTTGTTGAAGGAAACTAGGGTTTCCTCAGATTTGTTTTGTATAAATTTTGTTGAAGGGTTTTGGTTGGTCTTGGGTCAAGGTCTTGGTAATCTTCATTAAGTTGATTCCATAAGGAATAGTTTTTGGGTTTTACCCTAGTTTGAAGCTTATTTTTGGTGTCTTCTTGTTTGCATTGTGATCTTCTTATTGGAATTTGTCTTGATGATGAACAAAAAAATATAATAATGATGAAGCACTAATCTAACATCAAAAAAAAGTGTCATGATTTAAGAGAATTCAAATCGATAATTACTCTAAGTACTTTGCCCTAGATTTCTCAACATTTAGCCCTCATACAAATGAAGGGACAATGCATAAGATTGGGATCAATGAGGAAGCAAGAACAAATCTTGTATGTTGTTTGTATAGAAGGACCAACATATTGGGATACATAATTAGGAGGTAGAGTTTTTGCATAGAAACATCCCAATTGTAATTAGAGTAGTGCAATGACAACATGGCGGGTTTTTTCAGGGATCGTTGATGCTTAGTGGGCGAGGAATTCTCTGGGAAGTCAAGGATTCTAGAGGTGTTATGGTTATGATTGCAGTTGACATATCCTATGATAGAGGTCCCAAAAATTTATAATGAAGGAGTTTATGAGTTGGTATCCTCTCAAGTGGGGAATTTATGCAAGGACACTTCTAGCCAAGGCTACAACGCAACAAGAACCCTTGGATGTTGGGAATGATAGACTCTCTATTTGGTAGTGGGATCGAGGTGGATCATCCCATTGTATGGAAAGGTTGGACCAAGTAGAGGAGCACAACTGGAAGGGAGGATAAAGCATTATAGTAGAAACTCTTCTAGAGAGACTAGGAATATACACTCTTATATGGATTCTTGTTTCAATATCCCACTTGTTAGAGGAACATTACAAGAATAAGGTCCTTGTGAGTACTAGAGGACAAGACATTCTACAAGCGGTTGTAGGGTTGGTGATCCAGGTGGCTCCAGGGACACACATAGGATAAAGAGGGCTTGTGAAAGCTCGAAAATCAAAGTGATCAAAATTCTTTCAAACCAGGACCAGAGCATAGATATTGTCATCCTAATCGCAACAGTGTGAACAGTTCATCAATCTGAACTCTTATGAGGGAGAACGAGCCAGTCAAATTTTTGGTCAAAGTTGGGTTGTGGGCTAGGTTTAAGTGTCCTACAAATTGATCGACCCCAGGGGATGAAACCTAGCTCCCAAAAGCGGGCAAAATTGTGGCCTCATTAAATTGCCCAATATCCCTTATTTTCGAAAGATTTGAAAAATGACTATTATGTATTAAAAATAAAAATATATATATTAAATGGGTGGCGAGCCATGACCCCTGCCACCCCCACCGAGACCCAAAAACAAATTTTAATAAATTTTGGGTCGACAAGCCATGACCCCCACCGACCCCCAACCAACCACAAAATCAAAGTTAAATTTGGGTCGACGACCATTATCCCGCTGAACCCTCCCTCAACCACCACACACCAAAGTTACATATGGGGTGGGCAGGCCACCTCCGGTGGACCCGACCCACACCCCCAAACCACCATATACACAACAGTAATTAAGTGAGGCTGACGGGGATTGAACCCGCCTAGCCCACGTGGGTCGACCCCCACCGAGCGGCCCCATGTGGTGGCATACACCAACAAAGACCACCCCAAAAGGTAACCACATGCCATTTAAAAAAATATGTGCCATATAAAAATGGTTAACCAAAAAAAATGTTGCGTGCTATTTTGGAGTGGGCGAGGTTTTAACCTGACCCACCTCCATGCCATCCGCCAACTATACCAATGACCCATAAGGGTCCTCATTGATACCTCCGCCCACAAAAAATTATATAAACCTATCATTTGTTCAGTGCGCCCATGGAGGTCGGATGGGAACAGAATGGAGCCACATGATAAAGAATAGAATGGAGGCTAAAGACTAGCGCATTTTTCGAGACAATTTGTTTTTAATTGTTTTGCAGGTGGAACCATGATCCTAGAAAAAACACAGGCAAAACCATGATTGAGCGAAATTCTCAGGAGGACAAAATTTTTGTAGTGTCCAAATTGGACAAATCTTATGTCTATCCTACACCTCTCAGTGACATGAACTTGATGGTGCAGTCAGAATTTCGATATGAGAAGCAAATTTGCAGATGACCCAGAGGAGGGAATATATGAGGAATATAGGGGGAATCTAAAAGATTCCTTAAGCCCCAGATTTTCACTTTCTCATAATTCAGAAATTTGATAGTCAATTTTACACTATTTGATGCCATAAATCTAATGGTGCATTCAGATTTTCCATTTGATCATTTCATTGTTCAGCCACTTTTCAAAGTGGAGTGCAGGTGTCAGCATTCAACATGCGAGCAGTCATTCCATAAGATTCGACATTGCGAGATTGATGTTATGGCCAACTTTAGCAGTTTGACATCCTTTTCTTTAGATGGTCCTAGGATATGAGTTATATGCAATATGTTCATGTACTTCTTTTGCTATGAGATGCATTTTGCTGCACAAATCCCTATTTTATGTTTTATGTGGGATCTTCTTTAAGATCGATTTGTTGTTATGTTGATGGGATACTCATGTGTCACCATGTATGTTTGCATTGAGAACCCTTTTATGCCATGTTGGCGGGATGCTCATTATCATCATGCATGAGTTTAGGTCATATTGAAAGGAGTCTTTTTTGGATGAAAGTTCCTGCAACAGAACATCTCTTGGGCTCGGAGATGTAGTCCCTCCTGGACGAACTCCAATATCAACATCTTGTTATTTTTATGTTGTTGATGATTGTCATGTTCCTTCTCCTTTACAGCATGCAGATATGTTCAATTATGCTATTTTAAATGCAATTTTAATCACATCATGAAAGTAAAAGATCTTGGTTAAATCTGGGAGTTGAGTCAACTTGGATCAAGTTTGGTATCAGAGCGGTCTTTGTGTGGATGTGAATTACAAGTGTGAACAATGGAACGTGCAACGACAAAGGATGAAAAAGCGATGTACGAGACCATGCTCAAAATTTCCAAAATGTATGAAGCTCTACAAAAAGAGACAGAGGAAAAGGAGTGATTACAACTTCAGTTGCGAGCCACGGAAGAGGCCCTAGAAGAACTGAAGCACAGCAACCAAAATCTTCAAATAGAGAATGCTGAATTGAAGATGTTTTCACATGAAGAGAAAGAGGAGAAACATATTCTGCAATGATAGCTACAAGAAAAGGACGAGGACTTGGAAAAGCTACAACGTGACCCATGTGAGGTAAAAATTAACTCTCCATCTTCATGTATGTTTCCTGATAATGATTTCGTTGTTTTTGAAAATCATACCACAAGAATTGGCTCCAAACTATTGAAGAGAATGGGGTATGAAGGAAAAGTCCTGGGCATTAATGGCCAAGGCATTGTCAACCCCATCAAAGTAGAAGAATTACCCCGTCAGGCAAGACTTCGGTATGTCGGGAAAGAAGTTGGGGAATCTGCCAAGACAAACAACAAACCACCAACAACAGATGATGAGCAGCCCTCATCAATTCTTTCCAACTCGACAGTGGAGGTGAAATATGTTGATTTCCTTTCAGTTTCATCTTCACATAGTATGATTTCTATTGGATATTTGGACATCTCGATTACAGGGACAAACACAAGGCTCCTTACCAGGATAAGTTACAAGGAGGAAGAAGAACTTGGTGTTAATAACAAAGCATAACTCAACCATTGGAGGATGTGCAGAAATCTCGATTTGTAGGCGTGGGATACACAAAAGGGGAATGCTTGAAGGTGTCATATGCTTCCGACACATCCTCAAAATCTTCGAGGAAAGAGAATGATGGGAACACATCCCCATCATTCCATGGTAGTGGCCATCGCAGGGAAAGAGCTGAGGCAAGCTCTCAATGCCATAATGACACTAGTGGTAGCAAGGAAAGGTATAACTAGTTTCTATATTCAAATGTTCATTTCTATTGTAATCATGTTGCTAATGATGAACGTAAAACATGGCATTGAAAAACATGTACCTTTTTTGGATTACATAACCATACATTTTCTAATTGTTGGAAAAGAATAACAGCACACAAAAGGAGGAAGCATGAAAGACCCTCTCAATAGTAGGTAAAGAAACATGTTAAGTAGATCTAGAGGAAGAAGATGTATTGTAGTCATTGCAACAAAGGTGGCCATCAAAGAGCCACTTGTTGGAGGCTCCATCCATAGCATTGCCTTAAAGACAAAGTGTCGATGCATGAACCTGGCGAAACAATTGTTCAACAAGCAAAACCACCACAGGGGGATGACCCATTCACAACGATAAGTGAAAAATGGTTTATAGATATGTTCACTTGTCATGGTCATGATTTTGTAAATCATTTGTTGCATTTTAATATGTAAAAGTGATGTTGTGTGTTCCATCACTTGTTAAGCAACAATGATGTCTGGTCTTAGTTTGAGTTGCATGATAAACTATGAAGTGATGTTGTGTTTCCATCACTTGTCAAAGAAACAATAGTGTTTGGCCTTAGTGTTTTAAATCATGTGTTGTAGTGATGATGTGTTTTCCATCACTTTTTGGAGCAACAATGATATGTTGGCCTTGTTTTTGTAGTTGGGGTATTGTGTCCATTTTGATGTAAACTTGACCACCGAGTATGTGTTATAAACTCGTGGCAAATAAGGGATGCTTGGGTCATTAGTTGGTCATCAAAGTCAAGCATGTAATTTGCAAAAAAATGTACTAGAGGTTTTAGGTGTCAGCTCATCGCTTAAGGCTCCGAAGAACAAAGGTGAAGGAGATGGAAGCGAGACATTTTCTGGATGCTTGTGATGTAGACAAGGTACATAAAAGTTGTAGATTATTTTTCATGCTTTGGGAGGACCAAAAGCTTCTCAGTGGGGATGATCCAAGTGTATCCAAGGACACACACAAGAAAAAGAGGGCTTATGAAAGCTCGAAAATCAAAGTGATCAAAATGCTTCCCAACTAGAACCAGAGCGTAGATCTTGTCGTCCTGATCGCAACATTGTAAATGGTTCGCCAATATGAGCTCGTATGAGCGAGAAGGAGCCAGTCAAATTTTTGGTCAAAGTTGGCCTGTGGGCCAGGTTTAAGTGTCCTACAATTTGATTAACCCCAGGGAATGAAACCTAGCTCCCCAAAGCGGGAAAAATTGTGGCCTCATTAAATTGCCTAATATCCCTTATTTTCGAAAGATTTGAAAAAATATATATATTCTAAATGGGTGGTAGGCCATGACCCCTACCACCCCCACCAGGACCCAAAAACAAATTTTAATAAATTTTGGGTCGACGGGCCATGAACCCCACTGACCCCAAACCAACCACCAAATCAAAGTTAAATTTGGGTCAGTGGCCATTACCCTGCCGAACCCTCCCTCAACCACCGCACACCAAAGTTACATATGGGGTGGGCGGGCCACCTCCAGTGGACCCAGACCACACCCCCAAACCATCATATACACAACAGTAATTAAGTGAGGTCAGCGGGGATTGAACCCACTTGGCCCACGTGGGTCGGCCCCCACTAGGCAACCCCATGTGGTGGCATACACCAACAAACACCTTCCCAAAAGGTAACCACATGACATTTAAAAAAACTTGTGCCATATAAAAACGGTTAACCAAAAAAAATGTTGCGTGCTATTTTGGAGTGGGTGGGGTTTGAACCCACCCACCTCCACGCCATCCGCCAACTATACTAATGACCCATAAGGGTCCTCATTGATACCTCCCGCCCACAAAAATTTATATAAACCTATCATTTGTTTAGTGCGCCCATGGAGGTCGGATGGGAGCGGAATAGAGCCACATGATGCAGAATGGAATGGAGGCCAAAGACTAGCACATTTTTCGAGACAAACTTTTTTTTAATTGTTTTGCAGGTGGAATCATGATCCTAGAAAAAAACACAGGTGAAACTATGATTGAGCAAAATTCTCAGGAGGGCGAAATTATTGCAGTGCCCAAATTGGACAAATATTATGTCTATCCTACACCTCTCAGGGACACAAACCTAATGGCGCAATTAGAATTTCGATTTGAGAAGCAGATTTGCAGATGACCTGGAGGAAGGAATCTTTGAGGAATCTAGGGGTAATCTAAAATATTCCTTAAGCCCCAGATTTTCACTTTCTCATAATTCAGAAATTTGACAACCAATTTTACATTATTTGATGCCACAAATCTGATGGTGCATTTAGATTTTCCATTTGATCATTTCATTATTCAGCCACTTTTCAAAGTGGAGTGCAGGTGTCATCATTCAACGTGCGAGCAGTCATTCCATGAGATTCGACGCCACAAGATTGATGGTACGACCATATTCAACAGTTTGACATCCTTTTCTTCAGATGATCCCAGGATGTGAGGTATAGCAGTATGTTCATGTACTTCTTTTGCTATGAGATGCATTGTGCCGAACAGATCCCTATTTGATGTGTGATGTGGGATCTTGTTTTCTTACTTGTTTCATGATTCCTGCTTGATGTGACGCAGAATCATCTGTGGGATGTGCTTGTTTCCATTATTCGTCATGTTTTGTTTGAGATCCCTTTGTTTTTATGTTGATGGGATACTCATGTGTCGCCATGTATGTTTGCATTGATATCCCTTTTATGCCATGTTGGCGGGATGCTCATTATCATCAAGCATGAGTTTAGGTCATACTAATAGGAGTCCTTTTTTGATGAGAGTTCCTGCAACAAAACATCTCTTGGAGCCACTCCTGCGTGAGGGCATTTTCCTTGTATGATAGAAACATCACCACTTATGTACATCATCACTATTGACAACACTTAATGCAGTGACCTACACCATCTTAACACCAGGGCCCGGAGACGTAGTCCCTCCTGGACGAACTCCTTTATCAATGTCTTGTTATTTTTATGTTGTTGATGATTTCCATGTTCCTTCTCCTTTACAACATGCAGATATGTTCAATTATGCTATTTTAAATGCAATTTTAATCACATCATGAAATTAAAATATCTTGGTTAAATTCGGGAGTTGAGTCAACTCAGATCAGATGGATGATGAAGGAAGTGGAAGAGGGATGGGTAGGAGCATCATAACTCAAGTTCTTGCTAGCAAACTTATATTTTGCAATAATATCAGGTTGGAGCAGCGAAAGCTTCAAGGAAGTATGATCAAGGATATGATAGTAGGTCTATCAATGGTGCAGGGAGAAATTATAGTTGCAGAGTGATTTCTAGGAGGAAGAAGATTACACATCTCCTTATGATCCCATTTGAGTGCAAGGTTTCATCACATGATAACCAACATAGTGGAAATTAGATATTATCAACTTAGGGAATGTTGATACTTTAAGAATCAAGGGACAATGTAGAATTCCTCTCCAGATTAAAATATATGGAGAATATGGTAGTACATGGTAGCATTTAATTCTCTTGGATAAATATCTAGTTAGTATTTTGTGCCCACAAGAATTCTCACTTGTCAACAATCCCTTATGGAGTAGCGTGATATCATTTATCACAAGGGACCTTTTAGTTGTGCTTTGGATATTCAAGCTTCCTTCCTTTATTATGAGGGATGGCGTAGAGCATGAGGATTGTGAGGAGCTATACTCTCCAAACTTAGTAGGAAATTTTTAGGAACATGGACCACAACTTTATATGGCAGAGTGTAGTATGGTTGAGATAACCCAACAATTTTCTGAGGAAGCATTATATAGACTAGTATGGGATTTTGGTATTGATGTTGGAATTGCTTGGGGATGAAAAATTTTGGGAAGGAAGGATCGTAATATCCCATTTCCAGATGATGGTGGCAGAGACCAACTTAGTAGCCAATCCATTACGATAGGCTACAAAATTAAAATAATTATGGAGGAATTAAATAAGGTGACTAAGGGAAATAATATTAAAAATTAACTTTATCTAATAAAGGAAAAGTGACCCATGATACTTAGCCTCCCCATGGTATTAACCATGGTATTTTGTTAAGCCATCATAATAAAAAGAGAAGCATGGTATCATAGAGGATATGACTAGATAATTTGGTGAATTGATTTTGTGGCTCTTTGAGCTTTGTATTAGGATTTGTAACCCTGAGTATGGATCATCTTCAAGGGCTAGACTATCCTCCCTAGCGATCTAACTATTCTCTAGTTTTGGTGTTGCAAGATACACCCTAGCTAGTCATTTTTAGGGATCACTTAGATTCCTCATTGGTGCTTAGCAAGGAAGATCAAGGATTTGGAACGTTTGTTAAAAGGTTGAAGTTGCACACTATTGCAGAAAGGGGAGTCCAACCAAAGAAGGTTTATCTAGGTTATCTATTCTCAGTTTCCTTTTCAAGATGAATTTGACATAATTTCCATCTCAGTAATAAATAAATAAATAGTTGGGGTTTTACAGTGAAATTTGTCTACAAGGTTTGTATTTATTGGTTTTTACATCTATAAAATTCTTGGCAAGAATTCTTCTGTGCTTTTTGTGAAGAAATTTCATAGAATAATTTCTAGGAAATTAAATAAATTAAAAGGGGAATATTACAAAATAACACCTCCAATCCTTAGAGAAACAAGGGAATCACACCCCATGACCCTTCATAGGTTCCAACTCTATTTCACTCGCTAAATATTGGGCATACCACCCTAAAACTCTCTAACAACTCCCTCTCACAAGTCACAATTTTACCCGCACAACAAATTCCTGGAAAGTTTCGATAAATGTGCTAAGATATTATGTTAATTTTTAGACCATGGTAAGTGGAACCTACACTTAGAAAGAAAAACTTAAATACGAGGTCATTGAAAACTTGAAAGCTTAAATGAAAACAACAAATTTATGTATGGTAATCTACAAATACATATTGCTGAAAAGTCAAATGACAAATAAAAGATCTGAATTGGAAATCACACATTTCTGTGATTGACAAAAAAAAAATACACTACAATAGCTCAAAATCAAATCTCGCTCGCCAACATGATTGTGTGCTTTGCATCTTATTTGTAGAAAAAAAGAAGCGGGAAGATCCAGTGCATGGAAATTGTTGCCAAGGATAGTGTGCCCAATTAGAGATGAAAAAATCAATGCAGGCATACACCAAACCATCGAAATGAAAATCAAATTCTATATGGTCTCCTTGGGATCTGTGCTTCACCTGGAATAGGAAAAATTCTCAGGAAAGTGCTTTGCTCTAAGTCTGAAAACTAAACCTAAACTGGAATCTAACTAATCTAGAAGTGAATTGAACTAAATTTTTGAACTAGAGATTGAACTAGAACATGAACTAGAGACTAGAACCCTCCTAAATAATCCCTATGTAACCATGCAAATCCACCCCTTTTTATGTCATGACATCAATCTACTAAAGCATTGAATGGATTGTCATAAGGGAACCCTGAAGTTGCTATATGAATACGTTGTTGTACCTGTTGATTGAGTGTGCCCTGGTGCTATGGAGAAGATAGATTGAGCTAATACATGTAAAAAAACGTAACATCCCTTAGGTAAGGACATATCAGATTGCCTCATTTTAGAGATCCTCATTTTCTCTCAAGTTATTGCTGACCACCTAAATAGTACTTGCTGCAATCAACCAATATTATTGAGACTTACTTTGTAACCTAAGTAATCATGTATGATGCAGCATTTCAGAACTAGAGGATTTTGGTCATCAAAGCTGACCTTGGAGGAGATTGTAGTTTCATTAATTTCATTTCCAGGTATAACTATGGACCTATGTTGTTAGTGGAGGATTCATATTTGATCCTTGTGGTTTTGTGATATTGTTTATTTTTGACAATATTTCCATCTCCAAAATCTATGCATTTGCCAATGAAGCTAATTTTAAACACGATGTTGACTTTTCAGTGCTTTGCATTTCACTTTATCATACGTGGATATTATCTATATTTAGATGACTTCAATATTAATAATGGTCTTTTTCCTTTTTAATTTTTAGCTATAATGCTACTTAGGGTTTGTTGACCACTCCGTGTCAATCACCCTATAGCAACATACATTTTTTTCAAAGCACTCCATCATGCTCAAACAATGAAGTAGTCAAAGACATTTATTATCTTTTAACAGTCTATCAAGTCATGTAACACTAAGTTATGTAGCTCAGTGGGTCGTTGTCAAAATGATTCTAGTATGTCTATAAAGCCAAGTAAAACACCTAGGTAAGCTTAAGAATTTTTTCTAACAAGTTTCATCCTAGGGAGTTTTTTAACCTCGTTAATTATTTTGTGCTTCTAAACATGAAATAAGTAATAGAGTTGTTCTCCCAAACATAACCCCAAAACTATGGTTGGGCTCAATGGTGATATCTTAAGTAAGTCCTAGTCTATCGAGTTTATGTATTTTCATCATACTAGATCATGTCTTGAGTCTCACTGAATTTGGTTGAGTCTAAGTGTGTATTTTTAATTATTATATCTCTAGTTGGTTAGGAAATTTAATATGTTGGATGTAAATTGTAAAATCAAATGATTGTAAAAGTTGAAGGGGGTAGGGTACTCATAATTAGAACCTCTACACCTCAACTTAGTGTCTATATACCTTTTGAGGGTTGGAATTATGTCTATCCCCTCAAATTATTTTTACTCTTGGTTTTCTAGCAAAAAACGACAAAAAATTAGCCAGAAAATGGTCAAAAAATTGAAATTGAGAGAAAATAAAATTCTCTCCAAGTGGAAAATGAATATTTGGAGAAGGTGGTCATTCTCAAGGAAGAATTAAATTGAAAAACCCAATTCCAAGGCAGAAAAACCACAAGAAAATATTTGGGGCCAAAAAAGAATTATTTTTTCAAGAAAAATATCTTTTTTGGGCCCAGTTGGTTAAAGAAAATCATGGGTCCAAAACAAGTCAAAATTTCAAGGTCCTTCTTCAAGGGAAAAATCAATTTTTTAACAAAAATTGAGCTTATGGACCAAGGTGATTAAGTCAAAAATTTTGTTTTGAGGAAAAATGTCAAAATAATATTTTCTGGACTATGAAAAAAGGGGATTATTATGGAATTCGAATTTCTTCATCAAAATCAAAGGACAAGATTTAATTTTGGCATGGATCAAGCAACAACTAGCCATTATTATCCAAGATCAAGTCAAAATTGTGCAATTTCTTGGACCTAGCCATTTTCCACTTGGAGGGGGATCTAGATCTTTTTATTTTTCTGTAAACTGAGCCCAAGACTTCTCATTGTAACATATTTGATCTTCGTATCACTGTACTCTGGCCATCAGCTCTTGGAGCTCTTTCTACTTTAGAACAATAAAAAAAAAAGCATTTTGGGTTTACTACTATGGTGTTTTTCTTCTATAAATATGGTAATGTTGTTTCATTGAGCTTTTAATTTCTACTAGTGCTTATACTTATATCTATATGCTTTAATAGAATCATTAGTGTATATCTATCTTGCATTGGTGATTAGATCTCAAAAATGCTTTAGGATTGGACATGGCTAGTCATTTTTTGTTAAATCACTGGAATTTCCTTCCGTTGTATTTTTCATATCTCATGTCGATCTGAAAAAATTCTTCTAAATTGTGTAGAAAATATTTTTTGAAATACATCTCAAGCGCGAGGGCACATTTTCGGCTAAACCATCCCACTCTTGAGAATTGAAGTGGAAGAACCCATTCTATTTTCTTTAAATATTTATCTAATGATTTTTGTTGCACATTTTCTAGATTTGAGCTTGAGGAAAATCGTTTATTTTATGTACTCATCTAAATTAATGAGATACAAATGAATAATTTGATATTTAAAGAGCCATTACACTTGTAAATTACTTGTCAATTATTTGTAAGTTATTTTTTCTAAATAATTATTGTAAATATTTTTCCTATCCTTTCCTTTGTAAGATTTGCAAATAAGCTTGTAAATAGATTTTTTGTATACATATTTTTCACTAACCCTTATATATATTTCAAACATTCTTTGTGGGGTTTTCTAGCGTGTTTTTTTTTTTTTTGGTTTTGTGCAGATATGAAGTACATGGATAATGGTTTGATCCATTAAAATTTTTGTAGGTATTTGGCTTCAAAGATTTTAGAAGAAAATCAATTCGTGGAAGGCCAAACCCTCTTGTTGTTAGCGGCCAGGGTTTTCAAGAACATATTGATCTCTAGAAGCAGTTGTCTAGCATTCCTCACAACCCTTTCAGAGTTGCAACATGTTTTAGACCTCTTGAGGGTTTTATTTTCCATTTTGTGGCTTCTTCGAACCAAAATAAAGTTTCTCAAGGAGGCCACTAGTTTTTTAGGCCTTTTTTTCACTTCCAATTTAAATTTTGGTTTGGTCTTGAATTTTTTTTTTTTAACAATTTTGTAAATTATTTTTCTATTTATCCAGATCTGACTGGGGATCATTTTTGAAAGCATATACGACAAATTGGAGCTCAAGTTTGATTCACCACACCTATTTCTTGCTAATTGCTAGGGTTTTTGGCTTTTTTAGGCCCTACCATAGGCCTAATCAAGTCTTTTTACCTTGACCGCAGACCTTATTCTGTAGAACATACTAACTCTTGATATGTGGTAGGCCTAAATCCATCAGTTCCAGGGTTTTTTGTTGAATGTTTAGGGATTGAAATTAATTGCATAGATTGGATATTGGCATATTGCAGGCTTATATTTATTTTGAAAGGGTTCTATGTCTGATTTCTGGGCTTAAAATAGCCTCCTTGGATGTGTGCATTTAGGAAGAAGTCTAGAGGCCTAGATGTAGTCTAAGAGGCCTTACATCCTCAGCCACAAGCCTCCACAGAATTTTTTCCTTTGCTACAGGCTTATCCAACCTTGTTGAAGTCAGCTGCTAGCCTAATAGGCCTTCCTTCTTTAGCCCCAAGCCTTGGAGGTTTTCATATTTTCTTTTTTTAATTTAAAGACTAGTAATTTGAATTTTGCATGCCTCCATCTATTAGTACAGGGTTTATCACTTTATTGTTTGACTATGTTATGTGGAGAGTGCCTTCAGACCTAGATTTAAGGCTTGGGAGCCTCAAACAACCTAGTTGCAAGTGATTACCCTCTGTTCCTAACTCCATTTTATTTTAGTACTAGTAACTCTATGATTGCAGGTGTATTATTCATCGCTTGTAGGTGTTTCATCACTAATCTGTGGGTCAGTTTTTCCCCTTTGCGCCTTACTTGCAAGGGAAAGATTTAGACCTCATTCTCCTTGATTGTGAGCCTCCAAAAAAACTGCAAAACACCACATTTGATAGACATATTAATTAAGAGCTTAAATACTTAAAATTAACAATAAAGAGAGATTGAAATAATTAGACTTATCATAGAACTGTTTTTTTTGTGTAAAGGTTCGCCTTTTCATTATGCCATCAATAATTACAATTGCTTTTTCCTTGCATTATTGGTCTTCCCAATGGGAAACCATATCAATTAGACAAGTTTACTTAGGTTTTTATTTACAAGAGAATCTGACATGAAAAAGACTGTGTTATAGGTGTGTAGAGGATAGGCATGCAGGCCTTCACTCATGACGAATTTGTTGTTATCTTGGAATTTGTAATCAAAATTGAAGTTGTTGTGACCTCAGAGGTTGTTGTTTCCTTGGAGGTTGTTGTTTCCTTGGAAGCTGTTGTTACCTTGGAAGTTGTACTTGTTACCTAGGAAACTGATGTTACCTTGGAAGTTGTTGTTTCCTTGGAAAATATTGTTGCGTTGGAATTTGTTGTTTCCTAGGAAAATGTTGTTACCTTGGAGGATGTTTTTGCCTAGGAAATTGTTGTTACCTCGAAGGTTGTTGTTTTCTTGGAAGTTGTTGTTTCTTTGGAGGTTTCTATTACCTTTGGAAATTGTTGTTACCATGGAAACTGCGAGTCCTTGTCACCATATTCTTAGCTAACCAGAACATATAGCCTAGCCCCTTGCGGACAAGGAAATATGTATTATTCTCTCTCACACCAGCCATTTTGGTCCTAAACCTACTATAATGTCGACCCCTCTGATTATGATGGCCCTTCATCATTTTATCAAAATCGCTTTACCCTTCATTTGCATTGAACGAGATGCAAGGAAAGATAATTTAATGGATTTTTTATTCCGGGTTGCCTTGGACATGTGATGATCCACCTATCATGTGCAACAATCCTTTAAAATCATTTCAATAGGATTAGCTCTGTTCAACCCCCTACATAAGTGAAAAGTCTCACCTAAAAATATCATCACAGGCCACTTTCAGTGACATCAGGATTGGCTAGGACCAATCTATCTCCAAAGAAGTGGCCTGAGTATTCAGAGCATGGTTGGTCATATGATCAGTTGACTTATTACCGGTCCTTTGAACATGAGAGAGAATGGGAGACTTGATCCTTCTGAGAAGATCAAATACCCTTTGGATATGGGATTCCAAGCACCAACTCAAGGAGGCCTTAGATAGAAATCTGTCATTCTATATTTTTTTCAAAATGGAGATGAGAAAGAGTGAATTTCCCTCTAAAATTAGCCGGTGTTGATTCATTTTCAGAGTGGCAAACCTACCAAATTCTAAAACCCACAATTATACTTCATTATTGGCAAGGACACCCAACGTTTTAGCGTAGACCAAAATAATACCTCCATCATTTACGGAGAACTCCACCATAGCTAGCAAGACCAAGGTTTCCCCTCAAGGCCCCATCAAATTTTAGTTTGAGGAAGTCTTTTTTAGGAGGACACCAAAGTGATGGACTTGTGGCTAGGGGTTTGGAGAGCATGTTGGTAGGGAGTGGAGAGAACTGATGGATATTTAATTCATGAAGAATGACTTTCTCATTAGGGGGGAAGTCTCAATATTGAGAGTTCCACTGATGGGTTGCAATGGTTTTGTCCATATGAGTAGTAATGGTCTTCCAAGCTCTTGTAGAAATTCTCACTATAGATCAACAGATTATTAAATATACTAAAGAAAAATACAAGATCTACTTCTACAACAAACTTTGCGGAAGCTTAATCGAATATGAGCAAGATCAATGAGAACACATATAACTGAGAATGAGAAATCAATCACACATAACACAGAAGAAATTACCTGGGGAAAGCCTCAACCTAAAACCCCAATCTTTGTATTATCATACCAGTGGAAATATGTTCATATTATAAAAAGAATCAGCTCACAAGCTATCTTGCTCTCTCTGCAATCAAATTGTTGCTCATAGATAGTCAAAGGCTTCTCACAAACCTTCTCCTCTTCCCTCCAAGCCTCCTATTTCCTTGCGCAGTTTTTCCCGAGGTCCAGTGCTTCCACTTGTGTGAATTCCCACCTCACACTTCTCACTTAGCTCAGAAATAGCTGCTCAAACCTGAAGGAGATAATTCTTTCTGCATGGATGAGTTTCCTATATAGGAAAAATCCTCCAACTGATAGTACATTGTCCCTTCCTCTGATCTCAACTAGGTATCTGACTGTACTGACATGCATGAGTTATTTATGAGAGAATATTCAGTTATCTGAAGTGCAGCAGTTACATGCATGCATGCATTAACTAACTGAACTCAAAATTAATTCCACAAACTGTTGGAACTAATCTAACTGGACTTAACTCAGATAACTGAGCTAACTAATTACAACTCAAATTACAACTCATCCTGATCTCCTTTAATCAAGGGATAACTTCCTCAACCAATGGAGAAATTGTTGCATGTCTTCACATAGACTTCATGTTTGATTTCCTACAACTAATTAACTCAAGATGAATTAATTAATTATTTTACAAACAACCGCTAAGATCAAATTCGAATTTTACTTCTCAATTTTAGTTTAGGGACAAACTACAATTGGAATCCATCCCAAAATTCTTGTTATCACCCCAAGAAACTCTCCTAGGTTGTATCTCAAAGATGCTCGGGAACATTACAAACTCAACATAATGTTGGAAATGGATGAATGGAAGGAATGATGTGTGTTCAAGCTAGATAACCACTTCTACTATGCTTAACTCTAGACATGCGTGAACAACCCTAGACTACAAGGATTTAGACCACCAATTACTCACAATTTAAGGATTAGGTGAATATGGAGAATACTGACCACACCAGCAGATGCACAGGACCTTGTGATGGCTGGCTGCAACCAGTAAAGAAGTCTGCAAATCTATTCCCTAATGCACAGACAAGATGACAGCTCTCTGGCACTAAGTAAAAAGAAACCTGAATAACACATTCACTGATACATACAAGATTTTAACACAGAGGTAGGATGACAGCTCCTCTAATGCTAAACATCAAAAGTTCAAGAAAATTGCATAACAGGCACAGACTAGAATAGAGTAGAAATGGAAAGTGAGCAATTAACAGCAAAAGAAGCTTGTATTAGCTGAAAATGTTGATGAGACACTGCAAGTATCAAAGCAGTTACAGTCTCCAGAAGTTGAACCTTATATCAAAACAACAACCATCAACCTTGATTACATCTGTTTTGTGGGTATATATAGAGTTTCTTTACAAATATATTTTGCTATTCTAAGCGTGGAGGAGTCATAATTGACCACCAACCGCTTTAACTGTCTAATGGAATCTCTAGTGCAATTTGGCTACTTTAGTAAATGAATTTGATCTTCTCAGATGCTCTGTTGTCCTTCTCGAGCAGGTGGAGTGTTGTATGGATAAAATTCCATAACTGATAAATGCATTTAACTGCTCGAGGCTGGTCCTTTCTTTCTCGGCCATCCTTCCTGTTAAATGCAGTTGTTGAGGAGTAAATGCACCGAGTACTAAATGCTGGCCACCTTTGTCCTTTCGGGAGTATGGAATGGTTATGGACATGGATAGTCGAGACAGGAGGAGGAAGAAAATCGATCGTTAAATCAAACGAATGGACGATGGAGATCTTTCAGCGCGAAGGATCGGGAGGAAGCGGGAGTAGAAAATCGTGAGCCTTTGGATCTCAGGCAGCTAGATCCAATGGTCACCGGGTGGAAGAGATGTGCGGAGTTTATCGGGCGGGGATGGAGGACGGGCAGTAAGCAGTATTGCCCGCACTGCTTTTGGAGGGTGAGCGGTAATCGTACAAGGGTGAGTGATGCTAGCCAAGATGTGACGCGTGGCGGACAGGACGTGATGAAAACCACTTTGATCGTGAGTTAATGTGCAGCTACCTTCAGAGAGCGAGAGGAGCGAATGTCGTCCGATCACGACGGAGTTGATCAGATGGTGCGTATTAGATTGCACGGGTTTTCGACTGATGTGACAAGGAAACGACAGATAACACTTTTTCCGAAGGCTCGCAGTTATATGAGTCTCGGGGTTTTAATGCCCAGGGGCTTAAGAAAATCGTTTTATGTGATTTTAAACATAAGCAAAGGAGATAAAGAGGGGAATGGGCGAGGAATGGGGAAGGGAGAGGATATCTGGTGTAGGCCTTCTTTGATTAGAACCAAGGACCGATCTCACTTCTGCTCCTCGAACATTAGCAACCTGTAGCAAAGCTAACACTGGCTCCTTCTGGGGATGAGATCCTCCTTTTGAGGTCTCAAGAACTTGCAAATCAATGCCTTTTCTGTGAAAAACAAATTAGCAAAATTTCCTAGTGTTCCATTGGGCATGGAGTCTAACTTAGCTTGCACCTAAACTAATAAAACGACATATTTACAACTTTAAGGCCCAGAAACCTTAAACAACATAAATATTAAGAAAATACCCATTAACTAGGCCATTAAAAACTGCTTCTCCTCCCATACTTTTCAGCATGAAGGTATTGTTCCCTTGGATTTGAGAAATAATAAAAGGCATGTCCAGAAGGCATCAAACTTCCCATGGTTGCCTCTCTTTTCTTTCAGTGCATCCCAATTCAGGACCAGGCCTCCAACCTGAAAATTATTTGTTTTTGTCCTTCTGTCAAAAGCTTCCTTGATCTTTTTCTGATGTGCTGCAGACCTTTCAACCAACTGTTCTCTAATTTGATGTGCCTCTACTAAATCAGTGATCCTTTTTTCCATGTCTTCTTCCTCATTATGTTCTTTTTGCAGGAACTTTGCCACAGGGAGAGTTAACTGAATTAGCAATATAGCGTCAGTGCCATATACCAGCTTGAATGGAGAATTCCCTGTGGATCTCCTAGTAGTCACTCTGTCAGCCCATAGTGCATATCTGAGCTTAGAATCCCAGTTCTTCTTGTTGTTTTCCGGCAGCTTTTTACTTATCCTTATTAGACTCTTGTTGGAAGATTCTACTAGACCATTGCCTTAAGGGTAGCATGAGGTGGAATGAACCAGTTTAATGCCCATTGAACTGCACATGTCCACAAATTCTTTTGCTCTGAAGGTTGCTGCATTATCTATGATTATTTTATGTGGACATAAAAATATAGTGAAGATATTCTATGTTAAAAACTTCACGACCATCTTATGATCAGCTTTCCTGGTAGGGATTGCTTCAATCCACTTAGTGAAGTAATCTGCGGCTACTAAGATCCATCTGTGCTAGTCACTGGAATGTGGATTGATTTCCCCAATGAAATCCAAGCCCCACTGCTGAAAAGGGCCACTAGCATGTATTGGTTTTAAGGGCGGGGACTTCAATTGCTATTTCCCTTCAAATCTTTGGCACCTGTCACATGACTTAACAAATGAAAACACATCAGAAAATAAGGTGGGCCAGTAGTACCCAGCTCTGAGAATTTTGTGAGTTGTGGTTTTCCAATAATGGTGTCCCCCACACATGCTGGAATGAAATTTCTACATAACTTCTAATGATTGTTCTTTATCCAAACACCTTAAAAGGATTTCAGAGGGGTCCCTCCAATAGAGAAATTCGTCATGGATACAATATTTAGCTGCCCTAAGTTTGATGGTTCTGGCTTGTTTTGAACTAAAATCTGGAGGGACTTCTAGCTTCATTAGGAATTGAGTTGTCTGATCCCTTTTTGGTTTAGTTGTTTCTTCTTCTTCTGTCTGACCATTTTCTGCATCTGTGCTTATGAAATCTATGTCCAACGTTCTGTAATTTTCTTCAGCAATTAATCTGGCAAGGTCCTAACCTCTGACAAGTTTGGTGGGCTTCATTTCTATATTAAATTCAATCAACTTTGCAATCCATTTAGCCCTTCTTCCATCAGCATCAAGTTGTGTTAAGGCATATTTTATTGAAGCAGAGGGCACATATGCAATTATCTTGGAATGCAAAATATCAACTCTGAAAGCTTTCAAAGACTTGATAAGAGCATATGCCTTTTTCTCAATAATATCATACCTTAGCTCAGCATCCCTTAAGGTTTGGCTGAAGAATGCCACTGGATGCTCTGAGCCTTCTTCATCTTCTTGCAATAAAATTGCTGCAAGGGTGTCATTAGAGGCAAATGAAAATATATGGAACTCCTTGCTGTATTCTGGGCTAATAAAGTAGGAGCTTCCATAATAGCTTTCTTAATCGACTCAAAGGATCTTCTTGTTGGTTCAATCCATTTGATCTCTGCCCCTTTCTCAACATGGAGGTGATATGCTTCACAAGTTCTGCAAAATTTGGGATAAACCTCCTCACAAAATTTACCTTGCCCAGAAAGGACTAGATATCCTTCTTTGATCTTGGGACAAACAAAGTCTGTATTGCCTTGACTCTATCTGGGTCAATTCGGACACCTGCAGTAGAAACAACATGTCCTAACAACTTGCCTTCTTCTAAAGCAAATTGTGACTTTTTAGGATTGACTAAAATCCCAAACCTTCTGCACTTCAGGAACACTTTCTTCAAACGCTGCAAGTGGTCATGATGGCTGCTGAAGTATATTGTTATATCATCTAGGTAGATAAGGACAAAATTATCCTTCTCTCCCACAAATGCTATATCCATAGCTCTCTGAAAGGTGGCTCCAACATTCATCAACCTAAAAGGAATCTTAGCATACATAAAAGTTCCCCAAGAAGTGGTGAATGCAGACTTCTCTTGAACATCTGGTTGTACAACAACCTGATTATACCCTGAAAATCCATCCAGGAAAGACATCACTTTGGCTCTTGAGACTTTTTGCAGCAAATGGTCCATCTTCGGTAGAGGATAATTGTCTTTCTTAGAGAATTTATTTAAGTTTCTGAAATCAACACAAAGTCTAATTTCTCCACTTTTCTTCCTCACCACTAACAAATTGGCTACCCATTTTGAATATCTGAGGGGGACTATGATCTTGGCAGCCAATAGTTTTTTTATTTCTTTTTCGATCAGAGGAAGGAGAAAAGGGTTTATTGGTCTCAGCTTCTGCTTGAAAGGTATAGTGTCTTTCTCTAAAGGGATTTTATGCTAGATGATCTTCTTATCATACGTTTTCAAGTCACTATATTCCTAGGCAAAGACATCAGCAAATTGCTTCATTAAATTGTAGTATTCAGCACTTTGGTCAGCAGAAAGATGAGTGGAAAAATTTATGTATCTTGGTTGACCTAAACTCCCTATATCATGCTTACAGACTACAAACTGGTCTTCTTTTTTAGTAGCCTTATAAGGCACATCATTCTGGTCAAACAGTCTTTCTAGAGGAATTAAATCCTTAGGTATATGATTGCTGGGCAGTTGGACAATGTTATCTTTGCCAATTTTATTTCTAAGTTGGGATTGGAGGCTTTCTTCCAAGGCTTCATTATCTTGGTCAATTTTCATTTCCGAGAATTCATCAATGACTTACAGGAACCTATTCATTTCATCATCATCTTCAAAAACTTTCCAATGCTGGACATTATCAGGCAAGGATGGTCTGTATTTCATTTGGACTTCATAGACTAGTCTGGGAGGCATGGGAGGGATGAACATGCTAGCAGACATAGCAAGGGAATCAGCAAGCTGATTTCTGACTCTAGGGATATATGAGATACACAAACTGTCAAAATAACCTTTGAGTCTCCATACCTCATCTATGTATGCTTTCAGCCTTGGGTGCTTTGCTTGAAATGTTCTGTTTACTTGTTGAATGATCAAATCGGCATCTCCAAACACATTTATGCTTCTGATTCCTCTGTCTTTTTCTGTGTTAAGGCCCAATATCAGAGCCTCATACTCTGCTATATTATTAGTGACTCGAAAAGGCAACTTAAAAGACAGACTTGTGCTTTCTTGTCTTGGAGATATCAGCACCACCCTTGCTCCTGCAGTCTCCCTGGAACATGCTCCATCAAAGAACATCTCCCAAAATTGACTTCCTTGCTCTTCCTTGGCTTGATCTATTGGTTTCTTAAGCTGCATTGAGGCCTTCTGGGATTCTTCTATTTGGAGTATACATGCTCCAAAATCAGTGTCCACAGCATAAATGGGATGATTGGAAGGATTCTTCTCATCACTGATGATGTAGGCCAGTTGTGCTTCTCTGTATAATCTCCTACTTTCTCCTCCGAAAACTAGGACAGTGGCATAAGATAAATCATTCTTTAATGTCCCACCTAGTCTCTTAATCCATCCTCTGGACAGCAGCATGCCAAACTTAGGAGGGACATCTGTTACCACAATGTCCATCACCATGCTCTTCATGGGCAGCTGAGTTAGGGTAATGGCTAGGTCTTTGATCAATCCTAGGCATTTTACTTTCCTTGAATCAAAAGAGAATAAATCATGATATGGTTTGGTGATATCAAGGCCTAACTCTTCCATGACAGCTTTAGGCATCAGATTGTGGCTGGCCCCCATGTCTAGTAGGAAATTGTGGAGGATTTTATCATGAATGGTCAAGGAGACATAAAACGATGGAGAATGTTCATCAGCAGGTTCAGTCATTGGGCTAAGCACAACTGCAAGCTTATCATCTTGCAAATTGACAGAGTCAGTGGAGGTTTGTGTGGCTTTCAGCTCAAGAGCTTCAAGGATAGGCTTTCGAAACACTTCACTCTTCACAAGTTCTAGCAGAGGTACATATATTTTCAACTTCTGGACTTCTGATTCAAAACTAAAAGGGGAAGGGGATTTGTCAAGAGCTCTTACCTCTTGAACCAATGCTTTGAGGATGACTGGTTCAGCTGCTGGCCTTCTCTATCTGGTGTTCTGTGACTCTGTTGGGATAGCAGCTCTTTGAGCAGGATTCTCCTTGACATTGTTCGCCTTTCACCTCAGATTATATCTTTCCATTCACTAGTCTATAGAACAGCCTCTTTGTCCCACTCAAAACTATCTTGGTCCTGTAGCAATGAGTCTTCATATGTAGCCAATGTCAAAAATGCAGCACTGCCTTTATCTTCCATACAATGAATTTCATCCTCTTCTTCGAGTTGTTCCTCCTCCATGACTACATTTTGAAAAGGAGCTTTAACCTTCTGTTCTTCATTTATTTCTTTACCCCTCTGTATGATTTTCAACTGTTCATTTGCTCTTATGGATGGATTTGGGTTTCTTGGAGCAAATGTGCCTTGAGTTCTTGCTTTTCCTAAGTTCTGCTCAACCTTCAGCTTAGATATCTCTGCAACCAATGACTCTATCATTCTAGTCATTTTATCTAATTTAGGCTCTGAAGATGAGGCAGAGGAAGAAGAATCCTCGCCTCTCCACCTCCTTCTATCAGCATGACTTTTGAGCTTTTCTACAGCCATAATATTAGATTCTACTTCTAGGGTTGCATCTTGCATATCAACTAGAGTGGCACATCTTCTTTCTCTTAATAGTAGGCAGAAGTCAGAGTCAAAAGCATTGGCATATGTAAGTTTGGCAGAGGTGGGGGTAGGCTTCACCTCAGCTGGTATCTTACTATACATATGATTGAATCTTTTATTAAAATCAGGCAATGATTCCCCATTTTCTCTCTTGAGGTTTCCAAACTCAATATGGTAATATAGCAAGTCTTTTTTATCTCCACAGTTCTTTAAAAATGCATCATATAAGGCTTCAATGTCTGTTATAGACCTAGGGGTCAATTCTCTGAACCACTTTCTTGCTTCTCCATCAAGACTCTGAACAAAAACTCTCATACACACATCATCTTCACTGATATCCAGATTATTAGCATAACTATAAAAAGCTTCAAGGTGTTCTTCATCTGTTACTCCCTCTGTACCAGTGAACTTTGGCATATATTTCAGATACTCTCCAACAGGCATGGCATTCAAAGGTACAGGCAAGACCAGGGGTCCATACCTAGCAGCAGTAGGTTGGAAGGATACTGGCAGATGGAATGGTAGGAAACGATGGAACAGATGACAAAGACGCAAGAATATGATGGACTGTATGGGCGGAACTAAATGAACAAGGAGCTTTATGAATCTCTGAAGGTGACTCTTCACTAGCAATGTTAGGCTCTATATCTTCAAACTATATATTTTCAACAATAAACTTCTCTTGCAAAGATACATAAGGTTTCTTAGGCTTACCTGATCCTGATGCTCCTTTCTATGATGTTTTCTTCGACTTGACAATCTTCCTAGGGTCAGGCACTGGGTCAGCTGGTGATTTCTGAGGATTTCTTCGAGTATGCCTCACAAATTGAGCCAGAGCTACAATCTGGAGTCACCAAAGGTTGGTCCTCCAGTAGAGTCGCCAGATAGATGATTACAACCAGAAATGTTCCCAGACCTTGTCTATCATCAAAATCTAGAACTGTGTCATTCTCCCAGGGAAGCTGAGCTTCAATCTCCTCTCCCCGGCAATGGCACCAAATAATGTTATCACCCGAAGAAACTCTCCTAGGTTGTATCTCAGAGATGCTCGGGAACATTACAAACTCAACATAATGTTGGAAATGGATGAATGGAAGGAATGATGCTTGTTCAAGCCAGATAACCACTTCTACTATGCTTAACTCCATACATGCGTGAACACCCACAGACTACAAGGCTTTAGACCACCAATTACTCACAATTTAAGGATTAGGTGAATATGGAGAATACTGACCACACTAGCAGATGCACAGGACCCTGTGATGGCCGGCTGCAACCAGTAAAGAAGTCTACAAATCTATTCCCTAATGCATAGACAGGATGATAGCTCTCTGGCACTAAGTAAAAAGAAACCTGAATAACACATTCACTGATACATACAAGATTTTAACACAGAGTTAGGATGACAGCTCCTCTAATGCTAAACATCAAGAGTTCAATAAAATTGCATAACAGGCACAGACTAGAACAGAGTAGAAATGGAAAGTGAGCAATTAACAGCAAAAGAAGCTGGTATTAGCTGAAAATACCAACGAGACACTGCAAGTATCAAAGCAGTTACAGTCTCCAGAAGTTGAACCTTACATCAAAACAACAACCATCAACCTTGATTACATCTGTTTTGTGGGTATATATAGAGTTTCTTTACAAAGATATTTTTCTATTCTAAGCGTGGAGGAGTCATAATTGACCACCAACCGCTTTAACTATCTGATGGAGTCTCTAGTGAAATATAGCTGCTTTAGTAAATGAATTTTATCTTCTCGGATGCTCTGTTGTCCTTCTCGAGCAGGTGGAGTGTTGTATAGATAAAATTCTATAACTGATAAATGCATTTAACTGCTCGAGGCTGGTCCTTTCTTTCTCGGCGATCCTTCCTGTTAAATGCAGTTATTGAGGAGTAACTGCGCCGAGTACTGAATGTTGGCCACCTTCATCCTTTCGAGAGTACGGAATGGTTATGGACGTGGATAGTCGGGACAGGAGGAGGAAGAAAATCCGCCATTAAATCAAACGAATAGATGGCGAAGATCTTTCAGCGGGAAGGATCGGGAGGAAGTGGGAGCAGACAATCGTGAGCCATTGGATCTCAGGCAGTTAGATCCAATGGTCACTGTGCGGAAGAGATGTGCGGAGTTTATCGGGCGATGCCGGAGGACAGCCGGTAAGCAGTATTGCCCACACCGCTTTTGGAGGGTGTGCGGTAATCGTACAAGGGTGAGCGATGACATCCAACGTGTGACCCGTGGTGAACGGGACATGACGAAAACCAATTTGATCGCGAGTTAACGCGCGGCTAGCTTGCGAGAGCGAGAGGAGCGAATGTCGTCCGATCACGGCGGAGTTGATCGGATGGTGCAGATTAAAATGCACGGGTTTTTTACTGATGTGATAGGGAAACGGCGGATAGCGCTTTTTCTGAAGGCTTGCGGTTATATGGGCCTCGTAGTTTTAATGCCCAGGGGCTTAAGAAAATCATTTTATGTGATTTTAAACAGAAGCAAAGGAGATAAAGAGGGGAATGGGCGAGGAATGGGGAAGGGAGAGGATATCTGGCGTAGGCCTTCTTTGAGTAGAGCCAAGGACCGATCTCACTTATGCTCCTCAAACATTAGAAACTTGTAGCAAAGCTAACAATGCTATTTATAGCAATGTTGTTTTTAGCACTTCCATTTTTCATTCCTTTTTGCTATGTCCAACACTAGTACCCAAACAGCTATTTATAGCAGTGTTATTTTTAGCACTTCTATTTTTAGCATTTCTTGTTGCCATTTTCAACATTCCCTTTCAACAAGAAAGGCATTCAACTCGAACCCAATCCTAAACCTTTAGAATGTTTTGCATGCAACACTTCTCCCAAGTGTTATTGTTCCAACAACTCTAGAAACAAAAAAACTCCCAGCTGACCTCCCTATTGGGCTAGAAACCTCCTCTGATGCTAAAGCTCCATCTGCCAATGACAAGTTCTCCCTCTATGACCTCTGAGTTGCTGCAACACTCCATGCATCTCACACCGTTGCACACCTCTCTGTGCCATTTTTCACTGGTGCAACGCTCCTGTGCCTCTTGCATTGTTGCAGTCTGCTAGCTCTGTTGTCTTGGAATTCTTGCACTGTAGCTCTCTCTACCGCTCCATATGCATCTGCCTCTACCCACTCAAACAGTCCTGCTACTCCTCATCGGGGTTCCCGTAGCAAGGTTTAATCAAAGAGGCTAGGTACCTCAAGGATCCTACCCCTATTTTAGCCTTCTTAGGACTATCACTCCACATCGCCCCACCTCCCACCTGGAGGTAGGGATGCATGTGATCCCTCTACCCACCTGGCTTGAAATTTCCCCCTACTAGAGGACTCTACATGAGTGGGTGCCTCCACTCACTCTCCTCTCAACTTCCCCAGTTGTGGATACTCCACAACCTCCTGAAGCTGCTTCACCAATCGTGGCTCCTCCAGAATCATCTGAGACTTCTCCTGTGGTTGCATGTTGAGAGGTAATGTACTCTCCCTCTCAACCACCAAGTCTCCATCAGTTTCCTTTCTCCTCAAGGCTTTGCATGCATCTTGAACCTCAAGAGCATATAGGTTCTTGACTCGTGAACTCTGCTTCACCTGTCTAGTGATGATGTGTCTAAGGAAAACCTTTCCCTTACTGAAGACTACATCATAGCCTTTGTCTTCCAGCATTGCGATTGATACCAATTTTTTCTTTAGTCCTGGTACATAATTGACATCGGTCAAGGTAATGTGAGCTCCATGCTCCCTCTAAAAACAATTGTGCTTATACCTGAGACACTATACTTTTCATCATTACCCATCGCGATGAGTATCTAGAGATCTTTCTCCTCCAAGGTACTAAACGAACTCTTGTCGCTGGTCATGTGGAAAGAAGCTCCACTGTCAAGAAACCAACCACATCCCACCATGGACGAAACCATGCATGTGAAGAGGGTGAAATCCAACTCGACCTATGAGGCCAATGCCTCACCTTCAGATCCTTCCTTTGATCCCATATTGGATTTCTTTAGTGGACAATTTGTAGCAAAATGGCCCACCTCATGACAACGAAAGCATCGCACTTTTGATTTGTCAAACTTCTTCCCACCATGGGAAGAACTAGATTTGGGATGAGAATCCTTCTCCTTCCCTTTCTTTGCCTTAGTCGCTAAGGTGCAATTTTGTTCATCCTCCTTAGATGAAGAACCATCTCTGGTGCTTCTTCTTATCTCCTCCTACGTCATATCCGATCAAAGTCGTTCCATATCTGACAGTTTTTCTCTTCCATTAACCGAGTCTTGGTAGCTATGCCAACTCTTTGGAAGATCGAGGAATGTAAGACTCACCATGTCATCATCAACGGTCGTGATCCCTGAACTTCCAAGCTCATCCCTGCAGGTGGTGAGATTGTTTAGATATGTAGAGATCGTGTCACCCTTTTCACACTTGATTTTCCGAAGCTTGTCTTTCAACACCAACTTCCTTTGATCGATGTTGTTCTGATATAGATCTTCCATTTTTTTCCACATCGAAAACAGTGTCTCCTTCCCATGGAGGCTCGAGACAATGTGGTCTCGAACTCCCTCTAAGAGGATTCTCCTTTCTTTAGCCACACATTTCTTCCATTCCTCCAATTCTGTAGCATCAGTCGGCTTTGGGACTTCTTGATCAATGAAGTCCCTTAGACCATTATCCTCCAACACTACTTCCATGCGATCCTTCTAGGCTATATAATTCGAATTTCCATCAAGAGCATATTCGAGTCTTAAACCGTTGAATGCCATTGGTGAAATTGAGATGTGATAATAACTCGATTTCTATATTCAGAAACCACAAACTTCGAACTTCTCCTTTCTTGTATACTATTCTTTTCTTTGATCACCTTTGCCCCGATACCGTGCAGAAATTTTCCACAAATTAGCTAGCCCTAATACCATGTAGAAATTCTCACTGTAGATCAACAGATTATGCAATATACTAAAGAAAAATACAAGATCTACTTCTACAACAAACTTTGTGGAAGCTTAATCGAATATGAGCAAGATCAATGAGAACACATATAACTAAGAATGAGAAATCAATCACATATAACACAAAAGAAATAACCTGGGGAAAGCCTCAGCCTAATACCCCAATCTCTGTATTATCATACAAGTGAAAATAAGTTCAGATTACAAAAAGAATAAGCTCACAAGCTATCTTGCTCTCTCTGCAATCAAACTGCTGCTCATAGCTAGTTAAAGTCTTCTCACAAACCTTCTCCTCTTCCCTCCAAGACTCCTATTTCCTTGCGCAGTTTTTCCTGGGGTCCAGTGCATCCACTTGTGTGAATTCCCACCTCACACTGCTCACTTGGCTCAGAAATATCTACACAAACCTTAAGGAGATAATTCCTTCTGCATGGATGAGTTTCCTATGTAGGAAAAATCCTCCAACTGATAGTACAATGTCCCTTCCTCTGATCTCAACTGGGTCTCTGACTGAACTAACATGCATGAGTTATTTATGAGAGAATATTCAGTTATCTGAAGTGCAGCAGTTACATGCATGCATGCATTAACTAACTAAACTCACAATTAATTCCACAAACTGTTGGAACTAATCTAACTGGACTTAACTCAGATAACTGATCTAACTAATTACAACTCAAAGTACAACTCATCTTGTTCTCCTTTAATCAAGGGATAACTTCCTCAATCAATGGAGAAGTTGTTGCATGTCTTCACATAGACTTCATGTTTGATTTCCTACAACTAATTAGCTCAAGATGAGTTAATTAATTATTTTACAAACAACTGCTAAGATCAAAATCAAATTTTACTTCTCAATTTTAGTACAGGGACTAACCAAAATTGGAATCCATCTCGAAATGCTATTTATAGAAATGCTATTTTTAGCACTTCCATTTTTCATTCCTTGTTGCTATGTCCAACACTGGTACCTGAACTACTATTTATAGTAGTTCTATTTTTAGCACTTCTATTTTTAGAATTTCTTGTTGCCATTTTCAACAACTCTATCAAGGGACGAGGCTTGATTCTTGAAAATTTAAGATGATCCAAAGAGTAAGTCCAGGAGTGATTTTTCATATCCTATTAAAGATGGGGCTCTTGTAAGGTTGGGTGTTCCAACCTTCCATGTTGAAAGGGATTGAAGAAGTGCATTGGTCAAGTTCCTGGTCAGACACTCCCATCTACTGACCATGAAAATGCAATCCAAAAAGAGGTGTTGAAGAGTTTCATTTTGTGCTCTACATAGAGGACAAGCTGGAGGATCAATGGAGCCTCACTTGATTAGATTCTCCCAGATTAATGTTTTCTTGTTATTGAGAAGCCAAAGAAAAAGGGTTACTTTTGTCCAATGCTTCAATTTCCATAAATGTCTCCAATCGAGGTCATCTTCCATAATACAATTTGAGATTAGGAGTTTATAAGCTTCCTTTATGTTGTAGTTCCTCATCATGCCATATCCCCATCTAAGTATGTCAGGACTTTCATTGATAACAATGTTCTTATTTTCTAAAATCTGCTCCTGAATTTGATACCCATCTTGGTGGTGCTACTAATGATGTTGGGAGAGAATTGTTCGTGTGTACCAATTAGCTTCTGAAAAATACTTATTCTCCCAGAAGTGAGACACAACTAATAGACCTTGCATGCATGAAGATTTATAAATTGAAGATAGTTGGGCACAGAGGTGAGTTGAGGCCACTGGTTCCATGAATCTTCCCATAAAAGGGTCGAATTTCCATCCGTGGTTTACCATAAACAATGGTCTTGGATGAGAGATTTATTACTACATTCCGCTTTCCAAATATGTGATCCTTGAGGATACGCATCCAATATGTTATGTTGTGTGCTTGGGACTCTTGGAGAGTATTGTTTTACCACATCTTTCTCCAAAGAGATCTAGGAAATTTAATTCATCTCCACCGAACTTTTGCACTTAATGCTTTGCTTAGGAATGTCATATCTCTCAGGCCTAAACCCCCTTGAGACTTGGGTAGGCAGAGAGTTTCCCAAGAAATCAAAGGCCATTTCTTTTGAAGAGAAGCCTCACCCCATAGGTAAGAGTGTTGGGTGCCTTGGAGCTTAGCTAGAATGGCTTTGGGTGTCACCAGAGTAGAGAGAAGATATACAAGCAAAGATTGTAGAACTAACTTAAGAAGAGTGAAGAAACTTGCCAAGTTCAGAGAACGAAAAGTTCAGCTTGAGAGATTTACTTCAAATTTTAGTAGAAGATATTCCCATACTGAAAATCTAAGAGGATTGAGAGTGAGAGGGGTGCCAAGATATCTAGTTGGAAGGGAGCTCTATTGAAAACCTAGGAAGCAAGAAATATTGATTTGCATTTCCAGAGGAGTGTTGAACAATAAAATCCTAGATTTTCCTTTATTGATTTTAGTTCTTGAAGCCGAAGAGAAGGTGTCCAAGATGTCCTTGAAGGCCCTGAATTCATTGATGGTTGGGGAACCCATTAGTAGTGTGTCATCCACAAACTACTAATGTGTAGATCTTTTAGTCTAAGATCCTAGGTCAAGGCCTTTGATTTTCTGTGTGGAAAGATCTTGAGAGATGACAGGCCAAAGGCCTTCAGCAGCCAAAAGGAAAATATAGGGAGAGAGAGGGTCTCCTTGCCATATACCTTTGGATGGAGTGAAAGTAGTCAATGGGTATCCATTTACCATAATTGAAAATAAGTCTTTTGTGATGAGGGACATGACCCAATAAATCCACATCCCATGAAAACCAAAAGCAGAAAGAGTGTGAATGATGCATTGCCAACTGATTTTGTCAAAGGCTTTCGAAATGTCCAATTCGAGGATCATACCTAGATTTTGGCAATACAAAGAGGATGCAACTACTCTTGGCTTATGATAACATTGTCCATGATTTGTCTCCCTTCCACGTATTGTGTTTGCTCTAGAGAAATCAATTGTGGAAAAAGAAGTTTAAGTATGTTAGCTACAATTTTTTATATAATCTTGTATATCACATTGCATAAAGCAATGGGCCAGAAGTATGATGGGGCAGCTTCTTGATTGGACTTGGGCATTGGAGAAATAAAAGTGGAATCAAAGGCTAAAAGTTGAGAGGTCGACAATCTTCAACCTTCTACAACCTGCCAGATATCATGACCAATAATAAGCCAACATGCTCGATAGAATTTGACTTTATATCCATCTGGGTCAGGAGCTATGTTCCTTGGCAATCCCATGACTATTTCTTCTACTTCCTGTAAGGAGATGGATTTTAAGAGTGCAACATTTTGTTCTTCAATAATCAACCTGGAGATGTGCTGCATAATTCTTCTAATTGTAGAGGCTATATCTCTTGTGGGATCCATTAATAGATGGCTAAAGTGTTGTGATAGAATATTTTTCAAGTTTGATTGATCCTCTACCCATTGATTGTTGGGTCCCCGAAACCTATGGATTTTGTTTTGATGCCTATAGTTGATCATAGATCTATGAAAAAATTAGGTATTGAGCTCACCTTCTTTCAACCACTTAAATCTTAACTTATGCTTGTAGAGTATTTATTCTTGGGCCAATGTCTCTTGCAGTTGGTGCCTAAGGGTGTCCTCTTTTTTTTTTTAATTGAGTTGTTTTACCCCCTAAAATTATGATCTGTTTAATGTGCTCCATTTGGCTTTCGAGGGCTCTTTTGTCCTTGAATATATCTCCAAAGTCTTGTTTGCTCCATTCCTTAATCTCGTGCTTAATTAATTTCATCCCTTGCTTAAATCTATACATCACCCTTCCTTAAATAAAGGCCAATTTTGACTACCATTTTTGCATGTTGGGGAGGAAATTAGGGTATGTGAGCCAAAATGCTTCAAAGAAAAATTGCATATTTCTTGGGATGTTGATTGGTCCAACTACAAAGCAATTGGCCAATGGTCAAATCCATAACTTGGGATAATTTAAGAATCAATCTTAAGGTATGACATTAAGAGATCCTCAAAAGTCAAGAAGTGATCCAGACTTGAGGTGACTTGGTGATTTCCTCCTCTTTTGTTGTTCCACATGTGACTTTCATTTGATACTTGGACATCAATTAATTTGCGGGAATCTATGAAAGAGTTGTAGGAGTCTATTTCTTCATCCAATTTCCTTATTCCACCCTTATTTTCTTGGAGGGTTATTATTAAATTGAAATCTCTAGCAACAATCAAGGGGTTTGGCCTAACTAGTTCGTGCACAGGATGAAGGTGGGTAGTGAAGAATTACTTGTCAAAAGGGAGGATCAACCCATAAATGTTTGTGAGGAAACTGGACTAGGAAGAACCTACTGACTGGAAAATCACTATGATAATCCTAGTAAGGGAGAACGATTCCTAAATCGCAACCATGGGAGGATTTCATAGAAGGGCTAAACCTCCTAAAGTTCCTACTACAAAGTGTGATAGGAATTCACAGTTTCTCCTTATTAAGGGAATGCTCTATGAAAGAGGATGTTGAGAGGATTTGGTTTCTCGAAGCAAAAGAATGTTAGGCTGATTCATGGAAATTATACTTTTAAGGATGCAATGTTTGGATTTTTCGTTTAATATGCTTATGTTTCACAATAGGATATTGATCATTGTGAATAATTTTGGGAGGGAAAGAGGTTTGTCATTGGTGTCACTCTTCCTAAGTTAACCATAAATTCTCCCACATCTTGCAGTAGTTGATTATTGGATTTTCATCATTTTTTCTTTGGTTCTTTCATGTTCGGTGGGATTTCTTGTGTGGCACTCCTTTTTATCCCTTGCCGTGAGAAGGATGTTGAAGAGGGAGAAATAATACCTGGCTTATTGGCTTGTTATAGAATCACATCTTAGTGCCAAAGATAAGCATGAGCTACCAGCTAAATTTGGTCCTCAAGATTTCAATATGATTTTTTTTCTTTTGAATGTTCATTAATAATATACTTAAGAATATTAGATAACATGTTTCAAAAAATCTATTAATTCACATATGTTTAATGTTCTACAAGGACCAACAATGAAAGAAAATAATGTCATTGTAAGAATTTTTTTTATAAAACATGTAAATGACAATGAATTGGTCCTTAGCTCATTTGGAGTTGTGTTGGAGGTTAATGAAAGGGACATTTTTTTTTACAAAACTATGAAGGATATAGTGGAACTAACGTATAGACGTATTTTCCAATTACAATATAGAAATCAATCCAATGATTCCAAGAACCAAGTTATATTAAAATTGCAAGAACATTTCCAGAGAAATGGTAAATGAGACCTCTCAAGCTTACAATAGCAAAAACATACAACAACAACAACAAAAATCATTCAAAAAGAATTGTTCCTAATTAAAATACTTTTCTAGAATTATATGTATATATTACTACAAAGAATTCATTTATTAAATCAAATTTTAGTTTAGTTTATATATATATATAATATATATATATTATATTATATATATAGTATATATATAATATATATATATACTTTTTCAGGAAGACTATGAAAATCCCAAATGATCAACAAGATGATATCTAAAACATGCCAGTAGGAATGTCCAAAATCAAATAAATGAACATAATTGTATCACAGGGAGATATAGCTCAACAACAACATGTTTCAAATGTGTGTACTCATTGAATTTTTCTATTAGGTACATAGAAACAAATAATCTAGCATTAAATATTAATTTTCAAGTATATTCTTGCAGAAAAGAAAACAAAATGGAACCCATTCAATACATAAAATAGGATGGCAAGGAAGAAAATGGTTGATATCAAAGTTTGTGAGTAATTTTTAATATTTCCTTATAACAATTTAAGATTTAATTTTTGTATATTTAAGTTGGTTTACAGCAACCATCCTTGAATGTCTTCAAATATGTTTAACATACAAATAAAATTCATCGAAAGAATTGATTGACATTGGGTTAAATATGGGTTGTGAATATATGTTGGCATAGTAAAAATTAATTGTGGAATTTGTAAGTATCTATGTTATTTTACTTCTCTGAGTTTATAATTAATAAAACAGAATGTTCCTTTAAATCTATGATTTATTATGGGGTATAGAGCTTACAGGAAACAAAGTATGGAACTACATTGTCAGAAGATTTGTTGAAAGAAGGCATGGGATTTGGTTTTGAAAGAATGTATATAATTCATGACTCACTTCTTGCTATGGTACATTGCTTCTTGATTTAAATTGATGTATATTATTTATTTCAATTTTCATTATTATCACAAATGTAGATACCCTCATTACACTTTATTTTTATGTTTATAAATAGAACTCGATGAAGACGAAAAAAATCGATGCAATCAACAAAACATTCATCCACATAACCCAAATAATGGAAGTAGCTCGAGCACTAACAATAGTTCCAACGAAAAATAATGATCTATTTGAATATCAATGCAAAATGTTATATTTTTTGAAATAATTGTTTGTGAAAATCAGACATTTTGTTTAATGTAATGGACATAATGTCCCAATTGAAAGACAATGGGTTACCAATAACTATCCCATTTTGTATGAAACATAGTCTCTTATTCATATATAGTAAAATACATTTTAATTTATTCTATTGTGTTTTCCAATGTTGTTGTGAAATGTTACACCATTGATTAAATATATGGATGATTAAATATTATAATGAATAGATGCAAAATATGATGATATAACAAATTAATCCAAACATCATATACAAATGCAGTAATCAAAATTTGATTTAAATGAATACTATTATAAGATATATGTCAATTTTTCAATGAATAACATATTTAAAAAAACACAATAATTGCATTGTCATAGGTCGATGATTCTAAAAAAGAGAAAATTGGATACCAGGACATCATACATTAATGTGCACCGCTCTCGATACGAATTTCTCAACAATCATATTTACAATAATAAAAAATGGTATCTCATACAAAATCCTAGTGCGCTTATAAAATAAATACACATCAGTGCATTATATTACCTAACAGAACTAGTACGACAAGATTTTTTTGCATGGTCTGGTGCCTTTTCTGAAAAATACAACACTGGGGCGTTCGGAAAAAAAATTAGCACCATGGTGTTATACTTTTTAAGCACTGTTATTGTTTGCATTTAACGCCCCGGTGCTTGGTATCATAGATTGTATGTCCTGGTGCATTGCAATTCTTAAAGCACAGGTGCTTTCATAGAACCAACACCCTAGTGCACCCATAAGCACCGTTGTTGTAAATTTAAAAAAAAAACACCAGGTCTGCAAGATTTTTTTTCTTTTCACTGATGTCATTCCTGAAAAGTACAGTTCAAGGCGTTTGTTGAAGTCATAAGCACCAGGACAGTATACTTTTCAGAGACAAGTGTTGTTTTCATTCAACGCTCCAGTGCATGGTATTGTAGATTGTCCAGTCGATGCATTTTTATTATTAAAGCACCAATGATTTTATAAATATGATGCACTAGTGCTCCAAACGTTTGTTTCCATTCCTCATGCTTTTATTTAAATTTACAGCACTAGTGGTTTTTTTTCCATTAAACGCACCACTAAAAAAACATTTGCTAAAACCTCCAGACCACATTTTTTTGGTTGTGATGAATTTCCATTATTAGCTCTACTAAAGCATTCACTACCGTAACCAAATGTTGTAGCGGAGGTTTTTTTCCCAATTTTACAAATTTTATAATACTAAAATCCTCCATTATAAACTTTGCTAAAAGGTATTTTCTTTATAGTGTGACAAGAAACCATTCACTAACCCTGGTCACTTAATGAAAATTCCTCTGCTTCAAATTCCATTCAAAATCTATTGAAAAATTTCATCTTATGAAACTCTCGTTAACATTGAAATGTCAAACACTAAACTTGAAATAAAGTCCATTTCAATTCCAATATGAGAAATCCTTCTTACTCGCCTCGATAATGTTAATCATTCATATACATATTAAACAACTTGTTCCCATTGTTGAAACCCAAAGGATATGGATTACTTTTCATTCCAACAATTAGTTAAATAATTATAGTAACATTCCAAGACAATGAATCATCTCATTCACGGTTGAGGGATCTAAAACAAGGAATAATCTCAAACAATATAAGCATTACCTAATCATGATTTGTTTGCCCTTCAATCTAATGAGAAATTGAGGAGTGAAGGGTGATTCATCACCATAATTTCATGCATCCATATTAATATGCTAAGAAGATATGAGCCTCATCAAAAATCGCCAAATAGGATAAACTATCACAAGATTATATAAACCATGCTAGTCTCAATGACTAATACCAATCATGCCTATTAATATCCACTTCCAATGCTCATGGAATAGAAATTCAAAAATGAAATGTTAATTAAATTACTATCCCACTGATCCAAAACTTAGAATGATATGTGGAATATGTTTTCAACAATGAAATGAAATGTAAATTAAATAGCTACTCACTAATCCAAAATTTGGAATGACAAGTGATTCAATAATACACCAAGTTTGAGCAGCAAATACGTATAATATTTAAAAAGATATACCTAATAATAGAATTACATGTTGACTTCATCCAATATGGGCCTTATTCATGCTATCTTGTCACATGTCATTTTCTATCCTTAAAAAAAAGTACTACAAAGAAAATATTTAATCCCAAAGATTAAAGTTATCTATATTTGGAAATTGGGATTAAAGTTATCTATATTTTCAATAATTTCCAAGAATTAAAAACCTAAATTTTATATTTAGATTGTTAGTGTTTAAGGGTTAGTTCAACTCGTTGTTTTGTATCAACACATGCTTATAAAATCTCACATATGAATAATCCATGCCAATAAGAGAACCTCTTAAATTTCCTAACAAAATTTTCCAAAAAAATAAGGTTAAGTAAAACAATTAAAATTCAAGGTGAGTATCATTTATGTATATGAAGATATCCTCAAATTTTTCGGGTATTATCTTTAATGTTTTATATCAACACATATTTATTGGATCTCACATACGAATCCATGCCAATAAGAGAATCCCTTAAATTTCCTAACAGTTTTTTCCAAAAAAATAAGATTAAGTAAAACTATTAAAATTCAAGGTAAGTATCATTTATTCATATGAAGATATACTCAAACGGGTATTATCTTTAAAACTTTTAAATGGAACAAAATGAACTTATGAAAAAAAAAACTTATTAGTAAAATGTAGGGTGATTTTTTTAATTAAAATGTATTTTAATAATTTCAAATAAATTTCTATAATAAAATTTAAAACTTAAAATTTATATATATTAATAAAAAATAGGCTCTAAAATGTTGTTTACAAATTTCAAACTTTAAGGGCTTAAGGAAGTATTTATTTACCAACATAATTTAAGTATATTATGTTCAATAAGAAGGGACAAATCAAAGTGTTCACTTCTTCATTTTGTATCAAAGTAAAAGGGTTGTTTGAAAGCATGTGTTTCAAATACTAATATGGAATACTAATATACCAGGATATACATCAACTTGTTACACAGATTTTTTTTAAACATTCAAGTTCACGGTCAACTTTAGCAAAGGCTAAGTGTTTTGTTTAGTATTTGGGATAAGCATCATTTAAAATTAGTTAATTGTATTCATATTATTTCCTAAGTGTCTACATAAAATTAATAACATTATAAATATTTATTTTATTATTAGCGTTGATGTATGATTTGTAAATCAATAAATAATTAGAAATTAAAATATGAATTTCTCTAAAATCAAATTTACAAAAGAAAATTTTTGATCGGGGTGTCAAAATATGTCAACAGAAGAGAGAGGCAGCTCGCCACCTTGTGGTCTCCCATTGCATTTGAGAGGGGATGGTATGACTATCTCATCCCATGGAATCACACATTTTAATTATCATAGATTTCCTTTGCATTGAAATGGCAACTCCTATTTCGTCTACGAGCTCTCGGCTCGTCTGTTGTGGCTTTGTGTTCTTCTGCAACCTTTGCAAAACTCCCTTACTGCATGTGGGATATTTCCCCCATGGCATTGGATTTGCGGAAACCATTTATGTTTGTGATGTCTCCCTATTCTTCTGCAATACCTATAGCACAATCCTATTGTAGGTGGGATATCTCTCCCATGGCATTGGCTCTGTGAGAACTGAATTGCACAGAGGTATTGGTTCCCTGGAAATTGGCCTTCAATACATGTTCTTGGTGTTAATCCTTCAAACGCGGAGTAGGGCGATAGAAACAAGAATGCAACAAATTAATACCAAGATGTTGTAGAAATAACACTTCATTTCTATAATATCAAACACTGAAATATGCTTACAAACAAAATGGAAATAAGACTATCTCGGGCGATGGTAACTTATCTATCAGAAGAGATGTGGTGGCTACATGCCTCTGAATTGTGTTACAATCAGGCTTGAAGGCCTATTTATTATTGGGAAATAATGGAAAACCCTAAACATCCAAAACCTAACCCTAGGAGATGAAACGCCAAACTATGGGCCCCGTTGGGGTAAGTTGGTACATCAACTTCCTGGGGTCGTAACTTTGGCATATGATCTTCATTTGATGCACACGGTACCTCATTAGAAAGATCTATCTGACAATTACAACTGCTGACAGTGAATACCAAGTTGTAGACTCATATTCACCGCCTATGGTTTTCCCAAAAAACATCTTTTAGGGCCTCAAAACGGCTCCAGAAGTTCAGGACCCAAGAAACTGCCAAAAATAGTAAATTGTGCTACAATTAAGGAAGCTAAAAATTTGAAAGAAACAATGATGGGGGTCCAAGTGAAATAGGTGGGTTTCCACCAATATCCACCTCAATCATTAAAGTGGATAAGTGCTCTAAATTTCCATCAATTACATTGGTTAAGCATCTCATGGAAGATAATTTTGTCTTAAGTTTGAATTGATCTATTGTTGAGTACTGGCACCTGATAATTCGACACATTCTTGGTGATAAGATTGTCTTTCCATTTATTCCTATGTACTCATGTCATAAATACTAATCATAACTAAGGTACTTAAGCATTAAACAATCTTCGCATAAGAAATCACGTATACACCTTGCACAAACATCCTAAGTCTAGTTGCATTAATAACATACCTCCAATCATAATCTTGGTTAATAGACATCTAGGTCCACCCTTTCTAAATTTAGCTTGATGGATTCAACTCCTTTCTAATGGTTAACACAGTGACCTTGCAGTCATCAGAACCACAGCCTTTGCAACGTCGGAGGCATCAGGTGGTTGGAACACAGGGGGAGGTATCATTAATCAAGAATTTACTTGTTTCCAATTGGATTCTATCCTATAACCTACTCTAAAGACTGGTTCCAAAATAGTTAAGAGAACGGTCCTACTTATAATATACATATAACTAAAAGTAATTAAGATTCTTACATCACACCTAAATCTTAGGATTTGCATATCATATAAGTTAGTGAAGCATCCAAGCAACGATTGTCCATCCAGTTACTGGGTCTCTAATTAATAATAACCAAGAAGTTGACTCCATAAGGCACTGGTCTCACATTTAAATTTAATATAATTGTTAAATCTTTCTTAAGTAAACCAAGTAGCTAAATCTTGCTTAAATCTTTCAATTCAATCATGTCTCTTGGACTCGTTGGTTGCCAACTTCTTCTTCATCTTCACATTTCCATAGGGACTACCCCCCATATCCTGTTGTTGAGAGACAGCCATAACGGAGTGTCAAGAGCATTAGGTACACTCTGGCTAGACTCCATGTTCACTTTGAAAACTTCTATTAAATATAATGACTAGATAGTTGCGCTTGTAGAAAAGAAGATACAAAAGAAAGGATCTCATTAATTAATGTTTACATCCCATTTTCATATGGAGATAAAATTAAACTGTGGGATTCTTTGATCTCTTTAAAGGAGGCTCAGTGGCCCCTAAACAACATAGTAGGAGAGGATTTTAGCACAATACTCTTTTCTTCAAACAAACGAGGTGGTAGCCTAGTCAGGGATCCCTTTAGGGAAGGAGTGGAATATTTGGTAAGGGATTCAGATCTAATCAACATCTCACCAAAGAAAGGGAAATACACCTAGAAAAATAGGAAAAGTGGAACAAGGCACATAACAAGAAGGTCAAACTACTTCTTTCTTCATAGAAATTGGCTACTTAAAGGTGTGGATTGTATTTCCCCAGTTTTGGTGTAGGGACATTCAGATCATCATCTGATATCACTGGAAGTTGACCCTCCAAAATATTTGGTTCCTATATCCTTTCGATTCAATCCAAGTTGATTAGCATAATAAAAGGTTGTTAAATTAATAAGAAGAGCCTAGATGACCCTAGTGCGCAGATCACCCTTCTTTGTCTGGGAGTCGAAGCTAAGAGAGGTTAAAAAATCCTTACGAGCTTGGGAAAAAGAAAAGTATATTTTCCCGTGTCAGAAAATAAATGGGGTAGTGAAACAACTAGAGCAACATCAAATATTGATCGACAAAAACATAATGGAGAACTGGCACATTGAGAAAGAAAAGGAACTAAATACACAAATCTACTCATTAAGTAGGCAAGAGGAAGAGTATTGGAGGCTAAAATCAAGGATCACATGGTTGCGAGTTCGAGATCAAAACACATCACTTTTCCACAAGTAATCCAAGACATGAGAAATTAAAAATCGGGTTAAGGAAATTGTCCCTAGAGACAAGCCAAAACTAACAAGTTTCTTTGACATAAAGTAAGAGGCTTTCCTACATTTTTAGAAACCATATACTGAGGATAAAGATATTGATTTGGATAAGGCTAGGGATTTTTTATCACACATACCTTCAACTGTCTTGGATTTTTATAATCAACAACTAACTAAGGAGATTTATGAATCTAAAGTAATAAAAGCAATATATTCTCTGGACTGAGACAAAGCCCTAGGACCTAGCGATTTTTCTATGAGCTTCTTCCGCATATTTTTTCCTATGATAAAGAAGGACCTTTTGAAGATGCTAAATTGGACCTCAAACAAGGAAAAAATTGATGGGAGTACCAACTCCTCCTTCCTTGTTTTAATCCCTAAGGAGTCCAAACCAGTGAACCTCAATCACTTTAGACCCATCTCTTAATGCAATGTAGCTTATAAAATCCTTAATAAAGTCATAATGAACAAGTTAAAGGAGATTCTGTCAACAATGATTTTTTAAAATCAAGAAGTATTTGTGTAACATCGTCAAATTCTAGATAATGTAATACTTGTTTAAGAAGTCATACACTCTAGCTAGGAGAGGGGGGAACATGGCCTTGTTATCAAGTTAGATATGGCCAACACATTTTATCGTGTAAAGCATTCCTTTCTATTCTTAAGTCTTGAGAGGTTGGGTTTTGATGGAAAATTTATTCGATGGATAAAGGTGTGTATTAGCGCTCCTTGGATTGCCCCATTAGCAAATGGAATAACCTATCCTTTTTTCACTACTTCCAGGGGGATAAGGCTAGGATTTCCTCTTCCCCCCTCGTGTACACTTTAGTTGTTGAGAACCTAAGAATAAAATTAGAGTGCAGAAGATCAGAAGGTTCCCTTTTGGGCCTTAGTATTGCTAGAAATGTAAAAGAAATTAATCATTCACAATTTGTGGATGATACCCTTCTATTGGGAAGAGCTTCGAAAATAACCACGCACCACTTTAAATCCATCTTAGACAATTACCTTGACCTCTCGGGTGACTTGGTAAATAAGAGGAAAATTCAACTCTTTTGTTGGAACTGCATAAATCTCACGCTCTGAGAAATCTCCTTTGCTTTATATTTTTGAATGAAAATTGGGTGGAAATCATTCAAATACCTAGGAGTTTCAATCTCATTGGGGGCATTGAACATGGAAGATTGGGATGAAGTCCTTTAGAAGTTCAAAAAGAAGACACTATCTTGAGGAGCATAATGGGTTAATGCATCTGCAAAATTTGTCCTAATAAAATTGGTCTTATCCTCCCTTCTGATCTACTTGTGTTCAATCCTTCATGTTCCTCAAGGGTGTGATAAATCAAATTGGTGGTTTAATCCAGAAATTTGTCTGGTAGGGGGGAAGCAATGAGAAAATGGTTTGCCTTATCTACTAGAACAAATCTCACCTTCCTAAAAATTATGGCGGATTGTGTTAGGATAAGACCAAGGCAAGGAGAAAGATGAATATATCCCCCATCGCTTCACTTCCTCATGCACATTTTTAACTTTTCCTTCGCACATTTCTGTCCAAGCTCACATTTCGTCCATGTCTCAAACTCGCTCGTTCACCAAGTCAAGTCACACTTAACCAAGAGTTCGTGCCAAGGATCACAGGTCCTTACATCCACCTCCACCTAAAGTCGTTGTCATCCTCGACAACATCCCATCTTGGTAGCCATCCACCAAGATCAACATCAACAATTGTCTCATCCTTGGTCCATGATATCAACTCCTCCACATACTGCAAACATCCCTGCAACATATGTAGAACCACCACCTCCATCATCTTTCTACTTGTGCAAGGTGAAAGATGAATATATCCCCCATCTCTTTAGAGGATGCCCTTTAACTTTGTCTGTGTGGAAGATATCCTTGCGAGGTTAGTATTGTGAAGGATATCCCTACCAATTGGATTGATATGTTTTAACTCTAATGAAAAAAATTACCTTGGCCAAGGAAATCATATTCAATAATAGTGCATTGTTGGGAGGTGCTCCAAAAATATTTGTGTTGGGCGGTTTGGTTAGCTCGAAATAGTGTAATCTTCAAAGGGGATTATCTAACTACTGCCTCAACAACAATTAAGGTCATAAATATTCTATTTGAAACCATCATGGTGTGGGGATTCAAAAATCATAACCGAAGGATTTAACCCCAAATGAGAAGGACTGGGTTGAAGTTGGTAACTCCTCAAATCATCCCAACTACTTCATTCACTGTCTAATTCAGCTTAAATTTTACAACATAAAAAACAATCCAGCTAAATTTTTTAAATGGCAATTGAGTAAAGAGTAGTCTTCACTTTTCTTCGATGGAACTTTGAAGGGAAATCCCAGGTTGGCAGGAGAAACAGGGTTTATCTTTCACCCCAATAACCTAAAGGAGTCACAATATTCTTGGGGTTTGGGCATCTCAACCAACAATCAAGTTGGATCCTTGGCTCTATGGTAAGGACTTGGAATATCTAAAACCAAAAGAATTTGTAGATTAATACTCTTTAGAGATTCATTGATAGTGATTACACATATTAGACAAACTAAATAAAATTTGGTCACTCCATTAACCCCAATTCTACAAGAATAAATCTACATCTCAATTTGAATATTTTGGTTGATGCTTAAATGAATAAATGTGTCTCCTTCAAACAATGAGTAGTGGAGCAGGATTAAGGGAACAAAATCCACCTACCTCTCCCATGAATAGTGGAACATATGCAATGTCATCAAATCTGAGCAAAATGGATTTATTATTTGTGGAATAAAGTGATGGTTATTCAATTGATGAGCTAGAAATCAACAATTAAACCCTCCTTCGAAGTTTACCCTCCCATCAACTTGGAGAAAGATTTGGTGGATCAACAAAAATTGTCATCATCAGAGACCAATGGTAGTGCTCCGCAAACGGAATCAATTTCTCTTGTTTAATGTTTCGGATGGGCAAGTGGAATCAGATTGATTACTCCCAAGGCATTGTGTGGTGGCCTTAGGAATGATCATAGTTTTCCATGAAGACAATATCAAATCAATATTGGTCTCATTTAATCGCACCTCCCTCCTCTATATGGGGTGCCACCTAGTTGAATTAATGGAAGAGATCTGTAAGGTCGTTGTAGGTATGATCTCAAAGGAAAGGAAACTAATTGGAGAAATCGAGGCAAGAAGGGGTTGTCTCTTCACTTTGATCTTAAGATAAGGATGACAAAAAATTGTATTCCATTCCCCTTGTATTCCACAATGAACTAGGGAAGCAAGACGTTGGAGGACTTTATATAATTATAATTTTGATTCCACAATGAACTAGGGACAAGAAGTTGAAGGACTTTTTGGAATTATAATTTTGATCTGAGGTGTTGTAATGGCGAATAAGGACATGGACCAGCACGGAGGTGTTATAATGGATAATTGGGACATGGACCACCACGTAGGTGTTGTAATGGCAAATAGGGAATGGACTAGCATGGAGGTGTTGTAATGGCGAATAGGGACATGGACCAGCATGGCTAGTTGCAGGAAAGGATGAACCAGTTATTGAAAAGACTCTTCCTAATGATGGAAAAAAATTTGATCGCATTGAAAAGGCTCTTCCTGGTGATGGAAAACATGTTGATCGCTCTGAGAGAAAGGGTCAGCTTTGTATATAGGGAAATGAAGGAAGGAAGGCTCACATAAAACTTCTAAACAAGAAGTTTGAATTGTTGCAGAGGAAAAGAGATAGACTTTAAGCAATCACCGAATCATAACTGGCTCTTTTGAAGTCAGGATAAACAACTTAGATTGAGGGTGACATCAATAAAGAAATAAATGGCAAATAGGAATAGTGGGACACTGGCGAGGAACCACCACTGAAGAAAGCTAGAGGCACAATAGCTCAAGGACACTAGGCAAAAGCCAAAGATGCAGGTCAGACAAATGGAGAATAGGAAGCAAGGCCCTCAACCTCCAATTAACTCACCACTCTCTAATTATTTTTTTAATGAATTATAAATATCATTAGTTTTAGGAGTCATTTTTTTTTAAATTTAAAAAAAAAAAAAAAAAAAAATGCTTATGTATTAAAAATAAAACAGATACTACATATGACATGCTTCTTGATTATAGTTGGTTTCTTCAGCATTCATTACCTCCGAAAAGATAGTGAGGTCTCTTTCTTGCTAGCCTTAAACTCTAGTTCTATAATCCTAACCTCCTTAGTTCACTATTCAAGATACTTAGTTCAAAAATCTTTTATGATAAAAAGAAAACTCAAAATTTATTCATCTTCTTACAATAATAAAACCCATTTTTTCCTTCTTTCCTTGGCATTTGCTTCTAACTATCTTAACCCCATGTTCAAGTGCTATAAAAAAAAACTTACCAGGATCTTTCCTAATACCTCTTTTGGACAGTAAATTTGCAGTCCAGTTTTGTTCTCTATATATGTGATCAACGTTGATCAGTTGGTATGTGCTCACCATAGTCTTGATGTGCTTCATCCAATTGTTCAAGATCAAAGGGTTGAAATTATTCAAACCTGTAGCCAGTCGATAATACCTTTTGCATCCACATATACCTGTAGATTCTCCAATCCCAACCATTTCCCTACTATTAGCACTCCCTATAGCACCACAATTTGCCTTATTATTTGTTCCCTGTCCTCCTTCCCACCAAAAATGATAGCTTTCCCGACTCAATGACTATGTAAACCCTACATCCAAATTTCCTCCCACTACAATCACCATCGAAGAATCCCACTGGGAGTGTATGCCATATGTTTTTCCAAATGATTCTTTTGTGCTTTCTTGCAATTTGGACTGGTCCTATCTCCAATAAGTAAGTCACTATTTTGATTACGTCCTCCCTAACAGTCGGATTCTTGTTCTCAACTATGAGTGCATTCCTACTCCTCCAAAAATCCATATGAGGTATAGAGGGAGAAAACGAAATTTGTCATGAGTTTTAAGCCATTTCCTTATGCAGATTCTTAATGTATTGAATTTCTCCATCGGCATGATGCCAAATGAGTCCATTACTTATTCCCAAATAGCCATCTCATATGGGAAATGCAGAAATAAATGTGCATTATCCTCACTACTTACCTTATAGAGGAGGCATATCCCCGACCCTATAAATCCTCTGTTAAGTAATTTATTCCATGTCAGTACTTTGTCCTTTATAACCAGCCAACTAAAACACTTGATTTTGTTGGGGATATCTCCTTTCCAAAATTTCTGAATCTAAGAGTCCCCCTATTATCCCAATGCCTCCCTAGGGATGATGTTGTATATCTCTTTTATGAAAGGATGCCCCTTTTTCAATCTCCCCCCCCACCATGACATGTGGTCCTGTTGCTTTTTGGAAGAATCCAAATACTCCAGCTCCTAAAACAACCTCCTTATCTCTTGGAATTAGAGATATTCCCACATTTCTCAAGTTGGTGATATAATCTTCCCATTCGCTGACATCCCCCTCTAGTAGTTGAATATCCCTAGCACTTTTCCATGATTGGCAATCTATGCACAATGCCTCAAACTTATAGATCTGATTTAGGAAGGTCATCCCTCTATTATGTAGTAAATTAAGAATTCCATATGATAGAGTGTGATTCCCTCCCATACCTTTAATGGTATCGAGTCTGATCTTGATGACTGTCCCATCCCCTACCTCCCACCGAACTGTTCCCATCATCCAATTTTTACACGTCAATATATCACCATGACACTTGATCAGTTTATGGACCATTATTATCATCCGTGAACATGTTGAAGCTATCTCCCTTAGAAGTCCAACAACTCAAAATATGTTAAATTCCATGAGAAATTTGGGTCAAATAGCTCTCACACCCTGTTAAGTTCCACCTGCACCGATTTCTCTAGTGTTTCCCGCGCATGTGCTAAAATTTACTCTAAGAACATTGAAAAGGTACCTTTTGTCTGTAACTATAAACCCGCACAAGTGAATTATAGAAATTAAAAATAAAATGTACAATCTAGAAACCTAGTTGCTCAAATATTTCCCAACTGAAAGCTTCAAGGTGATGACTATTCGAATTATAACCCTCATAAGATGCATCTCCATACCTTTTCTCATGGTAACCTAATCCTTCACTAAAGGAGGTTCATCCTTTTCTTAGGGATCTGAAACTTCCCCCTCTTTGATCTATAAAAGGACTAGAGGGTTGAGGGATGAAGGAGGTCAGAATTCAGAGAATATAAACTTATGCTGCTAGTTTGAGAATAGAGAGCTTGTTATCTAAGGAGGAGATTGAAGGCATTTGGGAGGGACCTCATGGCATCAAGGCCAAGGTTCTAAGGCTCTTCTTATCTTCTGATCAATAAAAGTGAGCAATTTCTCCCATTGGTTTTTGTCTTTTATGAATGATGAATAGTTTGCAATTGGTTATTATGTTCATTAAGGCAAGTTCAATCCCTAATTTCCTTGATCTTTAGGTTGAGTTGTTTGAATTACTATATCAGATGTTATTTTTATCCTTTTTATGGTTTATGTTTGCAATTTCTACTAAGCATTGAAGAGTTGCATCAAGTCACAACCAGGGATCTTCATCAGGCATTTCGTGAAACTGGTAAGAGGTCTATCTATCAGTTGGACTGCTTGTAATTCGATTAAGTTCAACTTAGGGAAAGAGTCAGTTCATTTGTCATGATTATTTCTAGTTTCCATTTAGGATCTAGGGATATCACTCTTGTCTGCAAGACGGATTGTCCGTTGTAACAAAATGGAGACCATATTGGGGAACGTCTCTATTCTTGTCTTTTTCCTTGGCCTTGCTTTCTAATTTTTCTGATTTATCCAGCCATGAGTCTTCATAACTTAATGGTATTATAGATCTAATTGGTTGGTTTTTCTTTAAATTTTCTTCCCAACGTCGTTTTTTGTACACGGAACGCAAATCTGCACCTTTTTGTCATAGCAACTGAGCGCATGCACACTGTTTCCTACTGAAGACCCATGTAGGCCTTGAAATTTTTTGAAATTTCATTATCGCTTCAACCTAGACCTGAATTTGTCTTTCTGAAAGTGTCATTCTATTTGTTTGGACTATGTGTTGTCTTTTTTGAACTCAATTGATTGCTTTGTTAAGATTCTATGAAAATTAGGTCCTTTTGGAAGAATAGCTTAGGGTTTTGACTGGTTGATTCATTGATTGATCAAAACAAGCTTGAATGTATTTTAATCATTGATATTCTTATTTTGTTCTATAAAATACACTGGTTAAGCTTTAAAAAATTGTTTATTTGTAGTAAAAATCACTTTGAATTACAAGTTAGGGTTTCTGAAGACCTTGTGCTTTTGTGGAAAAATCATAGTTATTTTTGCTTGATAAAAGAAGTTGTTGCTTTCATATTGGAAAAAATTTTGCGATTGCACTGTTATTATCATCGAATCAAAGCATTCATAGGAGAATATGTCATTTCTCCATATTTTTGATTGATTTTTGTGTGCTTGAAAGTTGTAAGTGATTAGAAGAAAAGCGTTTGTTAGTTTATTTTGATAGTTAGGGAAATCTGGAAATTAGTTTGTTGGCTGCATTTTTCATTACAAAATAGTGAAATTGATTGTTTTGAGAAAAGTTGAAAAGTTGCGAGTTGTTGCATTTTATTTCTTGAAAATCAAAGAAAACTCTTTCTTTTCTCTAAATAGAATTTCATCGAAGATTGAAAGTTGTTTTTGCATTTTAGATTGTATTAATATTTTGAGTCATCACAACATCATAAGTTTTACCTCCATTACCCATTGAGTAAAAGAACAACTTAATAATACAAAACTAATTAGAAATTCACTTAGAATTTTATATTTTTAGGGCTCTTTTCACCTACATTAGCTTAAGTGTAGGGATTTGTAATAGGGAAGGAAGTAAACTTTCCAAAGCTACAAAAAGACAATAGATTCTTGAGTTAGGGAGAGAAAATCCAAGTATTTCCCTTTTTCTCTAGGAAGCTCTTCTTATACATGAGTTAAGCACGAGGTCGTGTCGACTTTGGTGAAGTGACCTGACCCACTTCATTGGCTTAGATATATTGATTTACATATATTACAATGGTGTCGAAAGGTACTTAGGGTCACTTGAAAGTAAACCTCCAATTGATCATTTGGAGGAGCCTTTAAGGGGATTGAGCTTGTTACTCTGCCCTTGCGTGTTTGTCTGATCTGCAATTGTCCCCCCAGGTAAAATTGTTGTATTTGGTGAATATAGTGACCATAATCCTAGGTCTATACCTAAGGTGACAGCAGAGGTAAGGTCCTGATGTACCTGGAACAGACGTTGGCTAGACTCACTTGGACTCTCTAGAGGGTAATTTTCTCGGGATGGTTTATAGCAGAGTTACTTGCACCAGACCGTTTCATTAAGCAGGTTGTTAGGGTAACAAGTCCAAATAATCATTTTCTATAATAAAAAAATTCACCTTGATCTCTTCGGCATTGGATTTCACCGCCAACTAGTATATATTGATCTCTGTAAAGAGCAAGTTTGTGTGGTTTGAACTCCTAGATTTTTTTTGCATGTGTTACTTTCTGTGCTGTTTTTTTTTTACTTTTTAGAGACTTTAGGTGTAATTTAGATATTGTGTGATTAATAATTTAAAACAAAATCTTTGTGGTAGAACTACCAACACAATCGCGTAGGATACTCAGGGATCCTCCTGAGTATACACCGAGTCAATTAGAGAAGATTAAAGTAGAAAAATCTAAATCATCTGAAACTAGAACTACAGCAAAAACTAAAACTTCTACTATTATAGATTCTGATCTAAGAGGAACTGAAGTTAATCAACCTATAACATCCACTATTTCAAGCATTGAAGTAACAGAAACTAAATTTGATCAAACTCAGAATTTAACATCACACTCAGCAACAACTGATTTACAAATTACTGAAATTGTTCAAACTGAATCGAATACCGGAGAATCTTCTGATAGAAATCATGTTTCTGAACCAGATATTGATGAACCAGAGTCTGATATTTCTGAGCCTGAAATTCATACACATGCTAAAACACATATTCCGAGTCCTCCACTTTCACCACATGTGAAACTTATCATTATTGATAGTCTTCCTCTTGGTCTTATTGCCATTAAAGAACTTGTTTCAAATGAAGAGGAAGAACCTCTAGTTTCTACCAATGAACCTGTGGATATCTTAGAACTTTTGTTTCAATCTCTTCACCCTCACCCTTGGTATTTTACACCCTTGAAATTTTTAGGGAAATGGATTCCACGTTACATGACTCCTTATTCTACCGTACCCAGTTTTGACTCATCTATAATGATTCCTAGAAGTGTTGTGACAGATAAATCCATGTATTCCACTTCTCCAAAGTATACATTGTATGGTGGTATTTTACCACCTGGATATCACTCTCTCATGGGAGTTTATTTGATAGCTTCTTCCTCGAACCCATCTTCAAACATGTCGACTGGTGTAATTAACCCTACCAATGAAGGTTTGACATCTGAACAAGCCATTAATATGATTTCTGGTAATGTTGGTAATCCACAAGCTAACCCAACAGGTGGTTATTATCTACCTGGGAGGAAACCATCGTATCCTCCACCTGGAGGACAGCCTTTTGGTGGACTTACCCTGCAGCTCGGGGGCAACCCCCCACTAGAAACTACTTTAACTACGCTCAAATGCCTCAAACTGATTTTGGTCAGCTTGTTATGCCTCAATCCACCTATGGAATGCCTTACCCTGGATTGAATACAATCTGGAACCCTTCTCAATAGTCAATTCCTATTGCTTCTCAAGTGCCTTTGTATCAACCTGGCCAACCTCTTGAACAACCTATTCAACAACTGACTTTTGAAGGTATGTCTTCTCAAATTCAACCAACCATTCAGGCCACCTCATCGACACCTATCCAGCAATCACTTCAACAACCCACCCAAAGTAACCATCAAATTGTAGGGTAGTATGTTATGGCAATGTTTATTCAGAACCCAGGTTCAAGTTCACCTAGAATGCCAATTCCAGGAGTATCGCAAATAACTGTCTCGCTTATGTCACAGGTTACTATGCAACCTCTTTTTCAGTCTTTACCTCAGGCAACTGGTGTTCAATCCATTCCTACGATTCCATCACCACCTCAAATACCTCTTGTTTGACCTAGTATTCCATATATGCAAGTACCTTTTCAAGGGCTATATTTCCAAGATATACCCCAGAGTTAGTTTTTTCAAGCTACACCTTTTCAAATTTTTTTCAAGCTACACCTTTTCAAACTCAATTTCTCCAAGGTCAACCTTTCCAAATCCAACCCTTTCAAGGACATTTTTTTCAAGGTCAAATGGGTTAAAATCTCACCTTCCAGAATCAACCATACCCAAGTCATACGTTTCAACAACCTATTCAACCATAATACGGTATGGCTCATCCTGGATACCTAGGAGGTATGCAGATCCCAACTGCTTAGCCTATCTCAGGATATCTTGGGTGTCCTCCTCCTGGTACGGGACTTGTCCCCCAGGGTTATCAATATCCATCACAGGACCCCAATCGTGAGTTACCTTTCATTGAAACTTTGGATTTTCCTGACCTCTCTCGCTTAACTAATGATCCACTTCTTCATTTACCATATTGGTCAGTCATTCCTACTAAGTTGCCCAGTGACATTCCTAAGTTTAAAGGTAAGTTTGGTGAAGATACGACCAACCATGTCATGACCTACCATATTTGGTGTGTGTCTAACTCGTTAAATGATTATTCTATTAGATTAAGACTTCTTCAATGAACTCTAATCGGTTCGGAATCCAAATGGTATGTGGAATTACCACATGCTTCTTTGAACACGTTCAATGCCCTTGCTACAACCTTTTTTACCCATTTTTAGTTACCCATTCGGTATGACAATGGAACTGAAATTTTGACTTCTTTAAAGCATTTAATGTCTACCCATATCTCAGATCACATTCACGAATGGAGACGAAGACCTTGCCTAGTCAAAGTTTACATTCCAGACTAGATTTTGGCCGAATGGTTTATAAAAACACTTTTACCGGTAATAACTGAAGATGTGGCCAAAGGGGGTGTTGTAACTGAAGAGCAGGCAATTTCTCACACTCAATATCTTGATCTTGTTTATACTCAGTCTGGTACTTTGTATGAAAATATCTCTGATTTACCTCGATCTACTCCAAATAATCCACTCTTCTAGGATCACATGTCATAGATGGCATGATTGGTTCCGTGAGCTAGAAGACTAAGAACAAAAAGAAAAATTCTAAGAATGTTCAAGTTTCGGCTCTATCTGATTCACCTGATGAAGATACTTCTCCCAAAATTACTTCTAAAATCAATGTCATAGATTCATCTAATGGAAAAGGTAAATCATCCGGAAATAATAAAAAAGGAAAAGGAAAAACTAAACAAGACAACCGCTCTAAGGAGAAATCAACCAAGAACAAACCATCTGACGAAAAGAGGAAACCTCGATATCCTTGCTTGATTTGTGAATAAGATCATTATACTAAGGCGTGCTCTCATCGGGTCGAAGTTTCCAAATTCATCAAAAATTCACCCACACCCACTGTTTTGAAGGATCCTTTTCCTCAAGACAATAAAATGGTCTCTCACGACCAATCCTCCTCATCCCCATCGGCAGATATCATAATGATGTCTTCTAGAATTATGGTAGCAACAAGATCCAAATATTACACATCAAAGATTCCTCTTGAAAATGATGACTCCAGTTCATTTGGTCGAACTTCCACGTCTACTCCTCCTTCTTATGAACCATTACACATTGAAAATCCAAATCCTGATATGGTAATTCGTCAACCTCCTAAGGGTATACTTCGTAAGTCAGCATTTAATCCTCATGTGAGGCCTACCCAAAATTACAACATCGTCGAAGATATGGCTATGTCACCTTCGAGCATGTCTTTCCTTGAAGTGCTGCAAATTTTTCCAACGCAAAGGAAATTATTATTATTAGCGATAGGAGTTGTATATCCTCAAGACTCCCATTTGATTGTTTTTTATCTCGAAAATCATGTCCTGCGTCTCCCACACCAACTGGATTTTCAGATACAAATTCACGTCAAAACTCGACAAGTTTTTCGAATAATGATTGACGAAGGAGCGTCGACATGCATTATTTCCATTGCCTGTTGGAAAGATTTAGGTTCTCCAACAATCAATCAATCTCCCACGACTTTGAAAGACTTCGATGGAAGATTTTTTCGTCTGTATGGACTTTTAAATGATTTTCTAATTGAGTTAGAAGGAAAAACAATTGCAATAGACGTTGAGGTTGTTGATGCTCAACTTGATTACAACCTTTTGCTTGGCCGAAGCTAGACTTATGTGATGGTGGCAATAGTCTCGTCATATTTTAGGATGATTATGTTTCTTCACTAAGGAAGAATTGTGAAAGTAGATCAATTATCCTACTATACCTCTGACCCTAATTCTACCGGTAGCATCCCATTTGTTGGGAAATCAACCACTCCAAATGAAGAAGTTGGTGTTGGCCTGCTCAAAGACTCATCTTTGATGGGAACATTCGTGTTCTCTCCACCCGTTCTTATTTAGAATGAAGCACAAATCAACATGATTACATCAAGTACTTTCGAAATGGGAGATCCATGGAAAGTATCGTCAGAATCAGAAATGATATTATATGGTGATGAAATTCCTCGTAGTCCTTTTGAATTAGCCTATGAGGCCATTCAGTCTTTTTCAAACCCATGAACATCTAATGATGATCAAATGAATATGATCATTGATGAATATTCTCATTTGTTGCACTGGGAACTAATCTATATGCCTGATACTTTTAACAAAGATCTTTTAACAGATGAAGGGATTATGGAGATTATGACCTTGATGAAATGCCATGGGACAATACCCATCATCGTTCAACTTTCTTACCATCTTTTGATAAAATTGAGAATAATTTTTCAGCATTATTTTCATCTAAGACCCTTAACGATCCTCAAAATCCAATATCTACCCTTTCTTCCAATTCTTAATAGAATTTAGGGAACATATTAGCAACAGTACCTATCGATATCTCAGTAAAACGCAGAAAAATTTAAAATATGCATATAGGAGCCTCTTGTTCGTTAGAAGAGATTTCAACTTACAAATCCCTATTTCAGGAATTACTTGACATTTTTCCTAGTCCTATGAAGAGATGTCGGGAATCAACCCTAGCATTATTGTACATGAAATAAAAACCTATCTGAATGCTAAGCCAGTCAGACAACGATTACGTCCTATACATCCGTGAAAAGCTGCTGCTATCAAAACTAAGGTTTAGATATTGTTGAAAGCATGATTCATTTACCCTGTTCCTTTAACCGATTAGGTATCAAATATTGTGCCCGTTAATAAAAAACAAGGAACCATTCGAGTGTGTGTTGCTTACTGATATATCAATAAATATTGTCCCAAGGATAATTATCCAACTCCGTACATCGACCAAATTGTCGACGACTGTGCTGGAAATGAAATGTTTTCCTTTATGGATGGATTTTCTAGCTACAATTAGATAAACATACTCCCTATCGATCAATATAAAATAGCATTTATATGCCCATGGGGGACTTTTTCTTATCGTAAACTCCCATTTGGCCTAAAAATTGTTAGCGCAACTTTTCAATGAGAAATGTCTTACACATTCCAGGATATCAAGCATATTGTTCAACCTTATTTAGATGGCCTCCTAGCACATTCCATGAAATGGAAGGATCACCCAATGCACTAAAAGCAATTTTCATTAGGTGTAGGAATTACAATATTTGCTTGAAACCGCACAAATTTGTTTTTTGTGTGCAATCCAGTTTCCTTCTAGGATTCGTCATTTCAAAGAAAGGCATTCATGTCGATCCTCTCAAGGTAGAGGCAATTTTGAATTTGCTTACTCCTTATAGCTTGAATCAACTCCAAAGTTTGCAAGGGAAAGGAGACTTTTTACGTAGATTCATCCACAATTATGTTGAACTAACACAGGGTTCTACTCAACTTTTGAAAAAGGGTATTCCATTTTTTTGGATGAGCTTGCTGATAAAGATTTTGATGTGTTAAAGCATGCACTGACTAATGCGCCTTTACTGCATCTGCCCAATTATTATTGAGACTACTTTTTGTACTCAGTTGCATCTAATGCCACCATTGGCATTGTGTTAGTCCAAGAGGATGATTCTAACAGGGAACATGTGATTTTCTATCTGAGTAGAAGTCTCACTCAAACTGAGATTAAATACGCACATGTGGAGAAGCTAGCCTTAGCAACTGTGCAAGTTGTTCAATGATTCCATCACTATATAATTCTCCAAAAAACAACTTTCATTTCATATTGCAACCCTATGATGTATATTTTCATGAAGCAACTGCTAGGGGAAAAATACTCAAAGTGGATAGTCATTTTATAAGAGTTTGATCTGGAATTTGAAAAATCCAAATCAAAGAAATCCTTGGTTTTCGCTGAATTATTGTGTGACTTCCCCCATACTAATATAGAAACTGTAGCAGAATATTCTTTTGCTGACGAATCTCTCTTTCTTATTAGTGTGTCTGATCTGTGGTATGGAGACATCATTATACATCTCCAAACACAAAATTTTAGGCCTGAGTTATCCAAAACTGATTGTTGGCAAATCTGATACCAGTCCCAACACTACAACATTATTGGCGACACTCTTTATCGTCATGGTGTTGATTATGTATTCCGACATTGTTTAACTCTTGAAGAAGCCAAAAAAAAATTGAATGAATGCCACTCTAGATCATTTGGCAGTCACATGTCTGGGTATGCTACTTCCAAAAGATATTACGCGCTGGCTATTTTTGGCCATCAATGTTTAAACACTGCATCACTACAATCCGAAAATGCCATAATTGCCAAATTTATGATCGTGAAATGCGAGGAACTTCCCGCTCCTCTTCACTAAATCGTAGTTGTTGGTCCTTTTGCTAAATGGGGCATCGACTTCGTCACTTGTAACCCTCACTCAGTCAGGGGGCATGGATATATCATCCTTGCAGTCAATTACTTTACAAAATGGGTTGAGGCAATGCCTACATATAGAGATGATAGTGAAATTGTAGCTATTTTCATTTTCAATCATGTGATTGCTCGGTTCGGTGTCCCACAAGCTATTGTCACAGACGATGGTAGTCATTTTCGCAACTTTATGATGGTCACACTATTTGCACAACTTGGCCTTCACTATGATAGCTCTACTCCGTATTATCCACAAGCTAGTGGTGAGGTTGAAGCTGTCAATAAATTTTTAACCAATATGATTAAACGGATGGTTGGTATCCATAAAGGAAACTGGTACTCTATGCTCTTTTCAGCACTCTTTATGGTTTGGAAGTCATATTACCTATTGAATGTGAAATTTCATCTCTTAAATTAGTTATCGAATTATTACTTGCTACCTCTGCAAACGAAGAACGCTTTGTACACTTATCCCATCTAGATGAAAATCACCGTAATGTCGTATTAGCTAGCGAAGCTCACCAGAAACGTGTTGAATCCCAATACGATCAGAAAGTTAATCCTCATGCATATTCAAAAGGTGACTTAGTCTTGGTATATGATCAAGCTCATAACAAGCTAGGTGCAGGAAAATTCGAGCCCATATGGCATGGCCCTTACATCATAAAGCATGTATTAGCTAAATGTGCCTATGAGATGATTAATTATGATGGTGCTCCTTTGGGAAAGCTGAGAAATGGTCCTTACCTAAAGAAATATTTTGCATAAATTTTTGGTGAATATTTGTACATTATTTACCATTTTCAGGGATGTGTGGTAGATTAGTGTTTTTTTACTACTTCTTCTGCTTATCTCGTTTTTACACTCGATTTGCAGATGTCTACATTTTCTCTGACTTACATTGGCTTTGCTGATGATGCTAGTCATAGTACTTGGAATTTATCTTTCGCGGCCTAGGTTATCTATTCACCCAGTAACAAGCTAGTTTCTATTCACAGGATACATCTCGATCAAACAACGAACAATATAGTAGAATATAGTGCAGTCATTGGGCTATTGGTTGATTCCATTACATTTGGTATCTGATGTTTGATCGTTACGTTAGATTCACAACTCGTAATATTACATTCTAATGGTGTCTATTCAGTTAGAAATCCAACCATTTTAAGGATGTTTTTACGAGTCTATCTCTTGGAAAGATGATTTGATTATATTGAATATCAACACATTCTGAGATATTTAAACACATTAACAAATGCATTGGCGAATCATGTGTTAAATAGACATTTGCAACATTTGTAAATTCAAAACAACATTCATTAATAAAGATAAACATAGATAGAAGTAGCATATTTTTCATTAAAATAGAGTTTGGGTATGTCTACAAAATATGTCATCCAAGGACATAAGGCCCCATGGCCTTTTATTTTATGAATAGTACTGACTCCAAAAGGTCAAAAATGGTCCTATAAACTAGAAGAATTAGGCATGGTGATGCTCATGATAACACACGATAGCACGAGCAACTCAACGCAGCAAATGTCTAAGCGGCCCAAGAACCCCAACTACGTGCCTCTGATAGGCATGTGGAATGTCATCAACTCCAGTCTCTGGGATGTTGGCAATCAACCTCTCAAGGTTGTGCTCCAACTCTGTCAGGATGTAATCCACCTCTGGGTTCGCTGTCGTAGCAACTATAGGATGCTCGTCTCGTCTATCATACCATCTCATCTCGGCTAGTCGGGTTAGACCCACATATGCACATACATTTCGGACAATTAGCCTTTCAAGGAAAAAACAATTAAAATTTAAAAGACTTTGAAAATATGCAAGAAATGAGAAAATCTTACCTAGATCACCCCACTGATCCCTGGCTGGAAATGGGATATTAGGGTCACCTATGTAATCTATCCCGGCGTACGGGAAGTCCTCAATCAGAACAATCTGCGCTCTCATCCAATCAAAAAACTCTGTCCTATACCTCACTAGAGGACCGTCACCATCGTGGCGTGCCATCAATGCAACCCACCTCATCAAGCATGGACCCCTCTGACCCCCCTCATCTTCCCGAATCCGTTGTGGCCGAAGAATAAGAACCTTTCTAGGGAAAAAGCAACTAGAATGGCACCATGACCGAAATTTTTCAGTTTACCATTCTTGCACCTAGTCAGTTGCCCCTTCATATTTACCACCACTTCCTTGCACCATTTGTATACCGTGGACTCCCAGCATTCCACGACCATCTAAATCTGTGCCTGGGTGGCTAGATGGAGGAAAGCACTGCCACACAATTTGCTAATAGTAAAAGTAATGGTCCTCAAGGGTAAAAGTTTGATGGACTGAATGTTAATCCATCCATATTTTGGTAGTGCACCCCTACAAAAGCATCACAAGTACCCATCAGTAGTGTCTCCCCCTATTCTCAATCCAAAAAATAAAATATCAACTCCCCAATGAGATAACCCAGTCAGGAAATATATGTCATCAGCATCAATGGTGAGGCGATAATCAGCAATCACAAAACATTGTTCCTAGACATTCCAGGTCCTCACCAACCATGTCATCATATCTACTTGGGAATTTCATCCCAGGGATTAGCCAGTATTTTAGGAGGCCATAATTCCTGAGAGCCTGTAAAGTGGCCAAATCCGCCAAAGCAGCCACATCATTGGATTTGTGCTCTCTCTCTCTCCATTCCATTTTTGAGCTAGCAAAATGACCTGAAATGACCATTTTAAAGTAGTTGGAGTCTTTCTTAAAATTCATTTCATGTTTTTTAAGGCCTAAAGTTTGTTTTTAAAATAGCCCATGGCACCTGTACGACCGCCCTTTTATGGACAGGACGCAACTGCATGGAAATTTCCAGCAGAATTTCGCGTAAGCTGAGAATTTCCATATGGAAATTTTTTTCAGCTTGCATGGTCCCGATTGAGAAAATTCTCGCTGAAGGCCGAGGGAGTATTTTTTGACAAAACTTCTCCCCAAAAAACCAAATGCAAGCTTAAAATGAAAAAGTAAACAAATGGAAAGCTAAGTTATGGAAAGATCTTCTACCTGGAGGAAATGGCGCATGATCTCGTCCACCGGTTGGTTCATAATCAGTCTTGGAAGTTTTACGGTACAAACCCCTCTCTCTACTCTAAATTGGTGAAAATGAAAATGGTCAAAATAAATTACTTTTTCCCACTTTTATAAGTTTTCGGAGCTTTAAAAATATTATTTTTAATATTTTGAATCTTTTTAAGAGGGAAAACATCTATTTGAGTAGTTATGACAGGTTATTGAGTTTGAATGTGGAGAATCGTTTACGGAGTCAAGATAAATCATTTTTGACATTTCAACAGACTTTTATTGATTTTTATGCTCTTTAAAAATTACGAAAAGTGAAAAATGATGAAGTCTTCTTTTAAGCCCTTTTCAGACTTTTTCAAAACCGAAAATATTGTCGAGTACTTGCTTGTTCGAACTTGTAAAAGTAAATGAACAATCGTCCACTCAATATAAGTTTACCCATTTTATGGACTGAGTCGGGAATATTTACGAAAAAGGTATACGTTGATCGAACATGGTCAATAGAGTTCTCTCTTGTATTATTTTGTCCTTTTTCGGACCTAGGAGACTAAACTAACGAAAAAAGAATCTGATGGAGTCTACTTATGTTTTTCTTCTGACTCTCTAAAAATGAAAAACATCAAGCTTTACTTTCTCTGGGATAGTTAAAATTTTACAGTTAAAGAGTTGAATGAGTTTTCTTTTTATGTATTTTTCTAATCTTTAAAAGAAAATGACATCGAGTTATACCTTTACTGGACTCGTTAAAATTAAATAGTATAGGACTCATTAAGCATAACAGACCGAACCATTCCTTCTTAGGGTTCATTAGAAATACTTCGATGGGATCATCTGAAGGATGAGCTTATAGTCAAAGCATGTGTTATCCTCCTCAAGATTGTAAAAAATAAAGAGGTACTTGCCAGTAATGGTTGGGGGGGGTGGGGGGGGTGGGGGGGAGAGGGGGAATTTGGGAAGGTGTCTATTTTACATCTTCAGTTTAAAGGTAGCATGTCTCTCTTGAACACGACACTCTGTCATGTTCATGTTCGCGTTGGGAAATCCATTTGCCTTATAGTTAATCAAACCTCATTGAAAGCCTTCATGGTTTTGGGTATTATCATTGAGTCAAAATTGGCCAAATCATTAAAGTTTTGTTATGTGTTCAAGAGAAGTTCAACCTTGGTTCAAATCCTTTTGCAAAATCTTTACTATATCACTGAGTTGTTTGAATTACTATATCACATGTGTTTTTGATCCTTTTTATGGTTTATGTTTGTAGGTTCTACTAAGCATTGAAGAGTTGCATCAAGTCACAACCAGGAAGCTTCATCACGAATTTCGTGAAACCAATAAGAGGTTTATCTATCAGTTAGACTACTTGTAATTCGATTAAGTTCAACTTAGGGAAAGAGTTAGTTCATTTATCATGATTGTTTCTAGTTTCCACTTAGGATCTAGGGATATCGCTCTTGTCTACAAGAGGGATTGTCTAGTGTAACACCACTAGATGTTTTTCATCATACTCCTCCAAATGTATGAGCAGTTAGTCTTCTTCTTGGCCCCTCCCAAAATCCATGCAATGAAAGACTGTCCATACATTTACTTATCAGTGATGATCTTAGACCAAATTCCTAATCCAAAAACTGCCCTCCACATGTTCTTTATGATCAGGGCACTATTGAAGGTGGTTGGATCAATAATGCCCCATCCCCTTTCCTCAATGGGTCTAACTATTTGTGACCATTTAACAAGATGATACTTCCCTCGTGATAATTTCTCGTTCCATATGAATTGGCCCATAATAGACTGGATCCTTTTTATGATATTTCTTGGGAGTTGGAAGAGTTGTATCCAGTATACCGTAAGGTTTTAGGAGTCTACTTCAAGGTTTATAGTAGAAGTAAAAACTAGTTTACACTAACTGGTAAAAAAGGTCATGAATATAAGAAAGAAATTTTCCTGGAATTGTAAAAATTGTGTCATCTCACCAAGATGAAATATATAAAAGACATGAATTTAACTCCAAATTTTGTTTCTAATATAACACGACTATATGTTTCTTTAAAAATAATCAATTAATTTTTTTAATTAATTTTCAATTATAAAAAATATACATATATTTAAAAAATAAAATTTTAATATTTCTGAAAAATAATCTTTATTTTTTAAATTAATTAAATATATAAAATAATAATAACATTTCTAATTAAATTAAAATTATTTTATTTTTTGAAAAAATAAAAAGTAAATGAGTCTATTCAACATTTTGAAGCTTTACTTTTCTTTCGATTAAGTTTAAATTATTTTTAAAAAGTTTTAGAAAACAAAATTTGATCCATGTACCAAAGAAAACTACTTAATTTTTATCACATAGACTTTGGGCTTATAATGAGTAGGGAATGGAAAATAAAGATTTAATAATTCAAAACTAAAATTTATATCAACCCTAAATATTTAATAATTCAAAGATAAAATATATATCAAACACTAATTCATTGTTAAATTTTGTAACTACTCAATTATAAGCATAAAGACTTTGGAGTTATGAATTTACCTAGCAAGGATTAGAAAGTAAGCATAAAGACTTTGGAGTTATGAATTTACCTAGCAAGGATTAGAAAATAAAGATTTGATAACTTAAAATAAAATCTAGATCAACGTTCGACCAGAATTTTTCAGCGATTATTTGATGTTCATATTTGGTTATTTAATATTTTATGAATATTTGGGTTTTTAAATTAAATTTATTTGAAAAAAAAAAAACCTTTTATGTTATTAATAAATTTTCAATAAAAATTTGGGGAAAAAACATAGAACATTAATCTATTAAATATTTGAACATATATATAATATTAATAAGCAATTTTTTTAAAATAAATATTTTTCAAATAACTTATTAAAAAGATAAGAAAAGTAAAATTCTTAATTTTGCTATTTTTTTTTACTGAAATTTCAACTTAAATCCATAATACAACTATATTATAATATATAATATGATATATCTTAATTCTATATTATCAAATACTAATAGGGATAAAAACCTTTTGAGGTATAAACCTCTATTATAAGTGCAACTTTGAAGGTTGCATTTAGAATAGAGGTTTGTACCTCGAGATATTTGATCCCTCTCGACACTTGATAGATCTGGGGTTAAGATGGATCTATGTTGATTTTATTTTGTCCATTCATATAAAATTTGTTGAACATCTAATTATTTTGATTTTTTTAAATATGTTAAATATGTCTAAAATTAATCTAGTCATTTTAATTTTAAATTTTCTCAGTTACCTCAGTTTGTTGAGATAATAGAGACTATTAATAACTTGAATGATGAAGAATGATGAAATAAAATTTTGAATGCAAAGTGACAATGTAAAATTGTTGAATAGTAGAAAACGTGAATAATAAGAATGTAGTCAATTAGAATTAGTCTTCATTGTGATCAATCTCAAATTATTTTCTTTTGTTGTTCTTATTGTCACACTTAGTTGTGAAAAGGGTAGTTGAAATCATAAACCATTGAAATCTTTAACTTGAGCTATTATAGTATACGTCATACCTTGTCTACCATACTCTCCAATATTAATAGTAGTTTTCTCCAAAGACAATCATTATGACTTATGGAGTGCTAAACCTCAAGTTTCAATTCTAGTTGTTTTTCTTACCTATTTTGAATACAAAGTGACTAACAATGTTGAATGATGGAAAATTAAAATAATAATAATGTAGTCAATTACAAATAGTTTACAATTTCAAGAAGTAAACATTTTAGGCAGATGAACATTTTATTTAAGATGAAAATTCAAGTATTTTATTTATAGTTGAATTATTGTAATAAATAAATAAATGTGGGTTATTGAACCTTCCCCTCCCTTTCTGGGTTGATCAGGTTTTGAAGGACATTGGAAATATCCATGGAAAATTTTAAAAAATAAATTTGGACATAACATCAAAAGGCATCTTCACTTTTGCAAGGATATATGTTGAGATTGACCTTAGCAAAGGTCTCTCTAATCACCTTATTTTAAAACATTAAAAATTGCAATGGACACATGCTCTCAATCATGAGAACACCGTGTTTAGATGTTGATACTATTTCCAAATAGGACATTTGCAGAACTCATGTCCTCAAGCAAAAAAGGCTCCCAAAAAGTAAAAGAGGCAAGGCCAAAAGCAAAGGGGGTGACAGTTCCCAAATAGCACAGAAGACAAAGAATAAGAGCTCAAGGAGGAACACTTGAATTCATAAATAAAGCCTTCAGGCAATGGCAGTGAAGATGAAAAAACTAGACCAAAGGAAGACACCCAAAGGGGGACGAAAACAAAGGAGATTGTAGTACTAGATCAGCAAAAAAAAAATACCCATAGAAAAAAAAAAAAATCAAGAGGCATAAAAAGATCACATGTCTGAAAGCTCGGATTCTATCAAAGAAATCCACATACGGATGAAAATTAGATGGCAATAGTATCAATCACCCCCAATCAAGAAGTATGGCAAAAGGTGGATGAAATAAATGAAAGAAATGGAAATTAGATGATTTTATCATGCATAAATCCCAAAAAAAATTGATGTAATTTTTTTATAATATTTTTCTCTTAGTGGGCATCAGTTGCAAGGCTAGTATTGTTTGAATGATTGTGGGAATCTGTAGAATGTAATTTTTTCCATGATTTTTTAGGTTGGATAAAATTACAATTTTTTATTCATAAAAAAAAACACAAAAATAAATGCACACCATCAATAATGTTTTGGGCTTACATCGGAATCAATGCACAATATTAATCTAATTACTTTGAAATTAATGTACACCATGCATCTAGTTACATCAAATGAGAAATAAACATCTACACTTAAATCAATGCATTTATTGCAAGTAATCAAATAGGTTTATAAATGAACATATACACTAGAATCAATGCATTTAGTGCAAGCAATCAAATAGGATTAGAAATCAACATATACACCGAAATCAATGCATCTAGTGCAAGCAATTAAATAATATTAGAAATCAACAACCATGTTGAAATCAATGCATCCATTGCAATCAATCAAATAGGATTGGGAATCAACATCTACACTTAAATTAATGCATCTATTTCAGTGAAAACCAAAATATTCATGGCTTTCTAAATCCAACTTCTTTTACTTTTTGAAAAATCCTTACTTCCTCTTCCTCTTTGGTCAATAATGGTCAATATTATATAATACTATCCAATATTTGTATTTCTCTCTCTCTTTCTCTCTCTCTCTCTCTCTTATTCCCTCTCTCTCCCCTCGCCATCTATATCTACATCTCCCTCCCTCTCTTTGTTTCTCTCTTCTTCCCTTTCTATCCCCTCCATCTATATCTCTATGTCCCTCTGTCTCTACTTCTTTGTCTCTCTATCTCAACCCCCAAACATACACATTGATCTCTCTCCACATATAACTATCTCTCTCTCTCCAACCCTCTTATTCTCCCTCTTTCTATCTTCCCCTTCTCTCCCTCTCTCTCTCTTTCTCTCTCTCTTCCCTCTTGTTCTCCTCTCTCTCTCGTTATTTCTCCATATCTCCTTTGTCACTCCCCCCTCTCTCTCCACCTCTCTCTCTATGTCTTTCTTCTTCCCTCCCTCTCTCAATTCCTCTCTCTCTCTCTTTTCCTTATTCTCTCTCCATTTCTCTCCCACCTCCTCTCTCTATTCTCTTCTCTCAGTTCCTCTCTCTCTCTTCCTTATTTTCTTCCCACCTCCCCCCATCTCTCTCTCTTCTCTCTCTGCCTTTCAATTTTTTCGCTATCTCCCTTCCCTCTCCCCCTCCCTCCTCTCTCTCCCCCACCAATCTCTCTCTCCCCTCCCCCCTTCGTTTCCTTTTTCACCCCCTCTCTCTCTCATATCTATCTCTCTATGTATTTTTTATTCTCTCTCCCCCTACAACTATTCTCCCTCTCTCTCTCTCCACTCTCCCCATCTCTCTGTCTCTCTCTCTATTTTTCCCTCCCTCTCCCCCCTCCATCCATATGATCAAGAATTGTCACTTTGTGTAACCAATAATATATGTAAGGTTCAATATAATCATACTGATAATGGAGATGATTAATATTATAATATATTGGAATATAATAATCAATTTTATTGATTATTATACCCAAAATAATATATAAAGACATAACTTGTTAAACAAACAATATTGTGTTAACTTTACCTAGACCAATTTTTTCTTATCAAATCAGCAGCTCCCTGCCTTGCATTTTACATTCTACATTACGTTGCATTTTACATTTTGCATTTCATTTTACATTTTACATTACTTTACATTTTACATTTATATATGTTTTAATTTGAATATTAATTAAAATATATGAAGACGACATTTTTCTATATATATTTTTCCCAACATTTAGAAAATTTTGAAATTCTTACATTATGGCTACACATGTCCCCTATAGTACGTTGTAGAGCACCTCTCGATGCAATAAAACTAAAAACTATCCCAAAAAAATCCAAAACTTTTGATGTCACACGAAGACAATTATTTGTGAAAGACTTGTTTAGATAAACAATAATAAAGCACATCATATCAAATCCTTTCAACCAATAAAAAATAACTAAATGATATTTATAAGTTCAAAAGGATAAAAGTTTGTTTTCAAATATGTTTAAAAACACCATAAGTATATATAACCAAATTCGTAAAACATCATAACAAGATTCTCAATCATGGAGATTCAACCCCACTTTACCATGGATATTCTTAATCTATAAATAAGCTTTGTTACAATACCATTTATTTTCAATAATATATGTTCAAAAAACCATAACTCATGTTCATATGAAAAAAAAAATTAATCAATTTAATTAAAAGGCATAACTACTTTGGAGATAAATCACAATTTTTGAACTATGATTGCTACTTAGAACATTCTAGCATATTCCATGGAGGTTAAATCCTTACCATTCATCTAATAATTATTGATAATTAAATAAAAATTCTAGCCCTATTCCAAAATATACACAATTATTGATGTAAATATATACCCAAAAACATAAAGTTCTAAGACGAGCTTATAAATTAAGATTATAAATATACCCAATAAAAAAACTCGAGTTACAATGACGTTAGGGGTCGACACTTGTGTACCCCTATGCACTTTAGTTCAAACAAAATGCATCTATGATTCATCGAAAAATTCAATTTGTAGTTGCATATGTTCAACAACCTAGTTGCTTAGCGACCACAAAGGGCTACAACTTCCCAACAAAAAAGCAGTGCAGACTTACTCTTGCATAGCTGTTTGCAATCTCAATATGAGAAGGATGGTTGATATGATGACGAATTTCCCCGAGAAATAATCAGGGTCTAGTGGAGCATTTTCCTTACTCAAGAGTTAGTTGTGCACCTCATAGTCACATTTATTTAGATATGAGAAAACAAATAGATAAAGAAAAGAAGAGATCATAATGCCACTGGTCATCCACACAATGAGATTTATGAATGATTTCTTATAGCTAGAATTTTCCAAACTTGTGCCACTTGACTTGCATAGGCAATTGTTATTTTTTGTGACTAGCAAAGGGTTATACACTCCTAAGATTCGCTTATCAATCTAACCCCAATTTCACCTAGGATACCAATGTTTTCATACTTTGGCTACACTTAACCCAATAATTAAAGAAATGCAAAATAAATAAATAAAACCACAAATCACAACCTTTATATGGATGTTTACACTACTATTAAGTGGCATGGCCATGGGCTTTCCAAGGAAAGCCTTACTTCCATGATCAGTATAGAATAATTAGTTACACCTTGCTTACCATATATTGTAGGTGAATGTAGAAAAAGATAGGCATGTCCCATGGTGTTTTACTGCACAAGTTACCATGCATGCACCCCAAGAGTGTGGACCAAGTGGATACAATGGTTCCCACATCTAGAAAGCTATGAAACCTCACACAATGAAAAGTAAAGACACATTGTAGGATTCATTAGAAAATTATTCCACGAGTGTAATGCTTGGCTCAATCATGTGGAAGGGAATTAACAATATCATTCCAAATGTGCAACCACCACTTTTCCATTGAAGGACAAAACACTCAAGTATATAAAACCCACATGCCTCCTCCAAGTAAATCAAAAAATCAAGAAATCTCAATTTCATAAAATCCATGAGAAATACTTGTTGTGTTTCAAAAGAGGTTTCAGTTTTCACCATTATTCGAGCTTTAAGAGAATCTCAATGTGCTTAAGCACAATTCTGCACCTCGAAAACATGAAATCATTGTGTACAATTTGAATCTACTCATAACTCTTGAGATTATATTTATTTCATTTGTGGATATTTTGTTGAGAAAGATGTGGAATCCTTTGAAATGATATTATTGTTTGTTTTTTCTACCATGGAGAATCATTAATTAGTTGAAGTAATCTAGGAAAGGTTCAAGATCAAACCTTTGTCCCCACTCCATCAGAGTGGAATGTTTCAATCTACTTGTAATTATCTATATGTTGAATTTTGTTCGGCCCTATTTATGGATATTTTTTCGAAGATGACTATTTGAAAAATCTCTTTTAGTAATTTAGGGCAGGGCCAAGATCAAACATGGAGAAGAAAATATCTTTAAGGCTTAGGATCAAACCTAGGGAAACCTATCTCAAGCTCGCCTACTATTTGAACCTTATCACAAGGGGTCAAACATGTCCCTTGGAATTGAAATGAGCTGGATGGGAGAACAAAACATGCTCTAGCCACTAGAGCTACCTATAGGAGATCATCTTAATATTTAGAGTGTGTTATGTAGTGGCATTTGATACATATTTCTCTAATTTTGTATTTTTCGAGGTTAAATGTAAGTAGATATCACATTAATTATACTAAAGAATAATATCTTATCGATGGATTAATGATGTAGGTTGATAAAGTAGATTTGATTGATATTTTAGGGATGGATTTATGTTGTAGACTGATTAGAGTTTTTATTATGAAATCTTGTAATAATTTATGTTTATTGTGGTTATAAGGGGATTTGGTTTGAAAATCAGCTTTGAAAAAAATATATATATTAATTATTTTGATAGGTTTGACTAAGTTAATCAAATATTTGACTTATATAACTATGCTAGTATATAACCATGGAAGCCCTGAGGCTTAGCTCAAGTGGTCTAGTGCCATATGTGAATTTTTTTATATTATTGTTAGTTGTTGTTGATCATGGGTTCGACTCTCCTCGATCCCCTTAGGGCGAAGCCTGGTAATTAAGGCTGATAGTTTTCCCACTTTACCATCTACAAAACGTTCCTGTGCTTTTATTCCAAGTAAAAAAAACTACTTATAACCAAATTATGTTATAAAATACTAGATAGTTCACTAATTAGCAATTGGATAAAGTAATAAGTTGCATGGGTAAGTCTCTCGGTCATAAACTTGGACTACATTTGTATCTGCATATGAATAAGCTAAGTGAAATTAGTATTAGGTGAACGTGCATGAACTATTTTTTATTGGTCAAGTATACTATTTTTTATTGATTATGAATTATTAATTTACATCGTAAGTCACTAGGTTATAAACTTGGACTATGCCTATATCCACATATGAATCCCCTAAATAAACTTGCTCTTAGGTGAACATGCATGGACTATTTATTACTGGTCTCGTGGACTATTTTAAAATAAAGTCGATTATCATTAAATTATCCATCACTTAAATATAATGCTAAATATAGAAGTACGCATTTTCATTAGCTAATAATATTTATTGTGTTCAAAAGCGTATTGATAATATGACACAGTGCATTAAACTATACCCAAGTTTTCATTAGTTAATTATAGTTCTTTTGTTCAAGAATATGTTGATAATATGGCATGGTGCGTTAAACTACATCCACTTAAAGTTTGTTGGTATAATATGCCCAAAACCTAAAACTTTGTGTTGATCTAAAATCTTATCCTCTACTAGCGTTAACGCCTTTACTATTAAATTATAATGGCTTTGGGCGTGAGAGGGGCCTCTTCCCCTCCTTCTAGAAAGGAGTCAAACTTTTGTGCGTTGGTTTAGTATCTCAAAAGAAACATTAAACTAAGAGAACAACAATCCATATTTGTTAAGAAGTTCAACAATACCCTGCGAGTTGCTCTCCCTTTGTATTTTCAAAACATCTTCCCTGAAATTTTCTAACATGGATTTGGTTGGGAAGTTTATGGGTATGTGGACTTCGCCTAAGTTAGTTGAATAGTGGTTTGAAAAGGCCTTGAAAACCATTATGAAAGGGAATCTTGGCATTTATGTTGTAAGTAACAATTTTTTTTCCTTTCTTTTTGAATACAAGGAGGACTGAGATTGTTGGGTGTGGCAAAAAAAATTGGACCCTATATTAGGTGGGCAATATTACCTATGGTTTTGTGCATGGTTTTCGCACATGGCTTTTGGCATGATGGTTTTTTTCCCATGGTATTTGTAGATCTGGTCAAGGGAACTACGGTGATGTTCTAATATAGGGTTAATGGATGCTTCAGCATGTATATATATATATATATGTATTGTAACATTGAAATGAATATAATGAAAAATCAATCTAGTAGCCCTAGTTTTGGGATCCAGGGGAAAATCTCTGTGTATATTTGTTTTGTGCTTTAATTTTTATTCTCGTGTCATTGTTTATTTTCTGTTTTTAGAATTCGTATGCAGGTAATTTCTGTACGAGGTTAAAACCTACAGAGACATAATTTTTCGAAATGCGACATAGTTTTTCAACTCTAGGGGGATGTATCTAAACACTTGGTCCTTGGATTTCAACCCAGACGAGGACATCCCAACTATCATTCCAATTTTATTTAAGCTTCCTTGCTTACCATTTTCCTATTGGAGTGACAAGTGCCTAAAGGAAATTAACAATGGATTTGGTCAATTCCTTGACCGTTCTATGTTGAAATGTGTAACTAGGTCAGGTCTTCATCATGACATATGTAATCATGATTTTATGTATTTAATGTAAAAAATAAAATAATTCTATTATGGTTGTTCTTGAGTCATGGGTTTCATGCTAAAGGAAATTTATTTTATAGGTCACGCACCCATTGAGTGCTTCTAGGTTTGTTATAAATTGAATTGAGTCATCATCATGTATTGAAGACCCATTTGGGCATGTTACATATTGTAAAGAAAATTATTTAAGTCAAAATTAGAGTCAAAAGACCCTCCAAGAACTCATCATAACGGACAGACCAAGTTGACCTACATGAAGGGGAAAATCAGCCTAAAGATATGAATTCGTACCCCTCACAAGCCTATAAATAAGAAGGAATTTTACCTCATTTGTACACTCACTCAAGCAATATATAAGTTGTAAAAGGATGATGAAGAAGAAGAAGAAGATCAATATCGAAGTTTTTGGGCCCCTCTCTCTCTCTTGTGTTAGGGTTTCTACAGTTATTGGGCTAGATGAAATTTTGAAGCTGCATCAAAGTTGTGAAGCTGCATCGAAGCTATGAAGCTGCATCGAAGTTGTGAATTTGAATCTAGGTAGAAGTTGTGAAAGTTCGAAGTTGTGAAAGGTTGAAGTTGTGAATTTGTTGGGAAGGTCAAAGTTGCAGAAGAATCTATTGAGAAGGTCGAAATTGTAGAATAAGTCGTTAGAAGTCAATATTGAAAATTTTGTTGGAAGCAAGGTGTGACTTGGTCATGGAAGGCCTTGGTCAAGGGTCAAATTTCTTGGAATTTGTCAATTGAATATCTATAAGAAGAGAAAGAATTCTTGTGGGTTTTCCTCTCAGTTAGAGAGGTTTTGGCCCTGGTTGATCGCCTATATCCTGTGTCCTACAATCTCATTGTTCTTTATCATTTGGTAGTTATTTGATGATAAAGAACACTAATAATAATCAATATAAATAATAAGGTAATCAATTTAAGTAAAATTACATCACAAGTAGTTATCAAAGTTCGAAAAATCACCTATCTTTAGCTTCCCCCTAGATTTTTCAACATGGTATCAGAGATAAGGTGACTACATCAAGGAAGGGAAGCATGAAGAAGGATACTCAAGGGTTGAAGTATAAAGAGATCATATTGGAAACATCAAGAGCGTCAATGATCAAGGAGGATTAACCCTCTCATCATATTGAAGGGAATTATTAAGATCATCAAAGGAGAACTCAAAACCCTAGCTCATCCAAAGGAGGGTTCCACACTTAAAGTGTTATTGAAAAACTCACACATTCTACAATCATTATCACAAGGAAGGAAGAGAGAATAAATTTGGTTATGTTTTTTGGGCTATATTCTCCACAGGTGTGAAGTATTATGACATCCTTTTGTAGCAACAAGTATAGAATTGCAGCCACCATCAAGTGTTAAGTTTTGTGCCAAGAAAGGTCTCCTTTAATAGCCGAAATAACAATAAAAAGAAGTCAGTTCAAGCGAAGTAGAAAGGTTGCAAATCTATCCATCTTCTAGTGACGCATGTGAAATAGGGTTACTGTGGAAAAGGAGAAAATTGTAGAACTGCTACAACAAGCTGAAATTCTGAAGAAGCACCAAAATTTAAGGTTGTGAAACAAGTTTAACTAACATTGACTTGAAGGAAGAAAAGCAAGAAAATGTTTTTTCATCATCATCAAGGAATCAATTTGATCTCCATTTGAGCCAAGGATCACTTTTTAAGGAAGGCACCTTCACCAAGAAGACATCTTCTATCTACATCATCATCAAAATCAAGAAGGCATCAAGTTGAAGATCTCATCATCTAGGAGTAACTTCACTTGAAAAATAAGTATCTTTATATCTATATTAGAATCTATCAAAATGACTTCATTTTTCAAGGAAAGCAACAAATTGGTTGGGTCATCAAACTTTCTTGCATAGGATAGATTTTATCCTCATAGAAAATGAAGTCGTTGAGCATGTTAAGGGTTCTATCACTAAACCTCCAAAGCAAGAAGCTAAAGCTCTAGTTGAATACATGAAAAGGGTAATAAGGGATCAAAGGATTCTTATAGAATCCATCAAGGATCCCCTCATTCCATATGTAAAATTAGAGACCCCAAAAGAAATATACGAGAAATTAGTGGAACTGTTCTCCATAGGCACCGCTGGAGAAGCCATATCTTTAAGAACCGAGATGTATAAAATAAAAGAACCTATGGAAAGAAGGAAGCTACCCCATTCAATGAGCTATGGACATTGTGTAAAATTGAAGAAACCATGTTAAAAGCAAGAAGTGATGTGGGACCAAGCAAACAAGTTCAATAATTTGCTACCATGGTTAAGAGAAAACAAAAGTTTGGAAAATTTGATCCTCAAAAAAGGAAGAAGGTCAGTATGTCAAATATCCAATACTATGGTTGTCAGGAATATGGGCATTACAAAATTGTCCAAAATTAAAAAAGGATTACAAGAGGAAAGAAATAAATAAAGCGCATAGCATCGAAGAAGTGAAATAACTTGATGAGAATAAATTTAAAGGGATAGATCTTCACTATTAAAGTTTCTCCAATGCATGGCAAGGATAATTGGAAGGTGAGAATACCTCTACCATGGTAGTTAAGATAAGGAGCATTATGATGAGATGGTTCTTAGTAGAAAATGGCATCATACTAGAAGCATACGATTAAAGCAAGAGCTCATGTCATCATTATAAAAGCTTGAAAGGATGGTTGAAGTATAAGTCTACATGGTTGTAGCAAGAAAAGAAAGTAGTTGTTGGTAACCTCATTAAAAGCATAAGTATTACTTATGGGAAAGGATAGTCATCTAGCATGATAGAAGGAATTCATCATACATCATCTTTATGAGAAGTGAGCATTTTCTGAATAAGGATAATCAAGATCCTCCATTGGAATCTTCATTAAAAGGTTCACCTCTCTTGGGAAAAGCAAGTGTCTCACCGAGAATTCCATCTTGTATGGGATTCATGTTTTAAGAAAATTGATGGTATGATGACAAAAGAAAGCAACATGGTTAAAGAAATTTCAAGCAAGGAAATGAAGTTTCCAAACGAAGTTTAGATGACCAATAGAAGAAAAGAGGTTTGTATGTATTTGTTAGAATAAGTCATGTCATCCCATAGTTGCACATAGCATGGGTAAATGATCTACATCATGAGCATGATTGAATAAAGGGGATCTCTTACTTTGGAAAATATGCATGAAGGCATGGTTAACATATTAACAATATGAAATCAACATAATATGTCCTCACATGGAATATGAGGTGGTTGACAAAGATAAAGGAACTATTCATGGAAGTTCCTAGGAATAAATATGTGAAGAAAGAAAGAAGAGATCGTGAAAGATGCAACTATGGTCACATAAGAAAAGGATTCAACATTTGATGACTAGAAGGAACTGGTATGACATCTCCATGGAGAAGGTATGAATACCCTAATAAGGTTTGTAAAGAAAGGAGGTTGTTGATATATGATGTCTTACATATGTGTTATATGCAAGATGTTGATGTTGTGAGAAAGCAGGTGTCATGATGACTAGAAATCACAAAAGGTAATTTTGATTTGATGTCATTTTTTATTTTTGAACAACATCTAGATGGGTTAATTCAGGGCTACAGAAAAATAGTTGTATATTTCACCTACAACTAGCACTTATGTGGTGGGATGGAACATCCTGTAGGAAACATGATGTGGAAGAGATAGTTATATGAAGGAAGCCCAGATGTGGACTAGAAGATTATTTTCTAGTGAATATAATGATGACATGACTGAATTGATTTGTAAAGGAAATTGATGGATGGTTGATTCCCTACAAGATGGAGGCTCCATAAATATGGAATTCATGACATTAAATGGAGGAGCTCTACAAGTAGTTGTAGGTCCCATGATCTCCACCAAAGAAGAGATAGTTGTTGTTGGAAAGAAGTCCCTAGCTAAGAGGGATCTTGGAAATAAGTCCCTAGTTAAAGAGGGAGCTTGGGTACATTCATTTTAATAGGAATGGGTGCATTCCTTTATAGGAATGGGTATGGGTATATCCTCCCTAGTTGAGAGGGATAGATAGACACATCATTCTTGTCTACAAATTGAGAAGAAAGAATGGAGGATTGGGTAAGAATCTCGCATGTTATACTCTTTGAGGATGTGGTAGGGAATCTAAGATAAGAGTAGTCGTATGGGACCGATATTCTTTGAAGATTGGGAATCAAAGATAAGGATCGTCCTAGAAGGACATACTCTATGAACACTTGGGTGGGGTATGTTCCTTGAGAGACAATTATGATAGTGTCTATAATTCATTGGTCTCGCCAGAATTGTGCTCTGATCTTGTGGAGAGATAGAGTTGTTAGTCAAGGCCTTGCTATGTGACAATGTTGGTTGATATGATGCTAAACAGATGGGTTACCAATATGACTCTTCTTAAGAGAATTTTTCAGATTGAAATTGTTCAAGTACCTTATATGGATTACGAAAACCTGCCTAGTTAAGAGGGAGTGTTGAAATATGTAACTAGGTTCGGTCTTCATAATGACATATGTAATCATGCTTTTATGTATTTAATGTAAAAATAAATTGAATTTATTATGGTTGTTCTTGAGGAATGGGTTTCATGCTCAAGGAAATTTATTTTATAGGTCAAGCACCCATTGAGTGCTTCTAGGTTTGGCATAAATTCAATTGAGTCATTGTTATGTATTGAAGACCCGTTTGGGCATGTTACATATTGTAAAGAAAATTATTAGAGTCAAAATACCCCCAAAAACCTCATCATAATCCAAATATCAATTCAACCTACATGAAGGGACAAGTCATCCTAAAGCTATGAATATGTTGGGCCGATCATAGTTGTAGAAGAATCTGTTGGGCAGGTTGAAGTTGCAGAAGAAGCTACTAGAAGTCAAGATTGCAGAAGTTGTTGGAAGCAAGGTGTGACTTGGTCTTGGACAGTCTTGGTCAAGGGTCAAAGGTCTTGGAATTTTTCAAATGAAGATCTATAATAAGAGAAATAATTTTGGTGGGTTTTCCTCTCAATTGGAGATGTTTTGGCCCTAGTTGATTTCCTACAACTTGTGTCCTATTGTCTCACTATTATTTATGGTTTGGTAGTTTTTTTATGATAGAGAACACTAATAATAATCAATATAAATAATAATACAAACAAGTTAAGTAAAATTATATCACAAAGAGTTATCAAAGTTCGAGAAACCACCTCTCTTTAGCTGCCCCCTAGATTTCTCAACATGTTAAACCTAAAGGCCAATAGTTTGTGTGTGCTAAAATTTGCATGGAAGTGGACCTTTAGAAAGGTATTGCTTCTCATATTGTCCTGACCCAAGGGGAGTGGAGCTACATTCAATCACTCTACTATGAACAACTCCCATTTAAGTCTAAAAGATGCCATGAATATGGGAATTTTTCCCAAGATAGCAAGAAATCCAAGTTTGGAAATGGAGATGGAACAACCCGAGCTCAAGAGGAAAAATGGAAATCCATAAGAGGGGTTGAAATAGGGGAAACGATGGAGTCAAAAATCCTAAAAACCTATCTCAGAATGTTTCCTCAATATCGTCCAATCCCTATGAAATTTTGGCTCGAAAGAGAATGAACAGGTAAAGACAAATACTAGCAAAGAGGTCCCAAGTCCTGAAGAAGAAAATGGGGAAGGAGAATATGGGGAGATTCATGAGGAATAATTGGTAAGAGAAACGACTTCTACCATTAATGTGCATTCTCATATTCAACACGACTCCACGACTCCATAAAACCCTTATTGGAGGGATAAAATATTGGAAGGTGCAACCCCAGAACCACAAGAAACTAAGGAGGGAACAAGAGAGGTGGTTATGAGAAGTGCTAAGAAAGGCTTAACTACAAAAAATGACTTCACTAGTCATGATTTGGAAAATCACAAAAAGAGAGGAAGGTCTTCCAAGAAAGATGATATGGAAGAAGAAGCAGAGAAAAACATAAAGCTAGGCAACCAACCTCAAAGCACAGAAATTCCAAAGAATGTGAGTAATAGAGAACATGGGAGCACCACGTCCGGAGGAGGTAATTAAATGCCTCTAAGTTAAATTAAAGTTTTATCTTAGAATATTAGGGGAATGGGAAACCCCATTAAATACCATGTAGTTAAAGATTTAGTTAAAATGGAAAAACCACAAGTCTTATTTTGAAAGAAATAAAATTAGCAGATGAGGAGATCCTAGCTCTATCTAGATTTTTGGAGAAATAGTTCTGGTATAGCTAAAATCTCTAGCAGAGCTTCTCATGGTCTAAGTAAATTATGTTCAGACACTTTTTTTTGGTAAAAATCCAATTATAAGACAATATCTTGGGTGGTTGTTAGGTTATATGACAAGAATACAAAAGAGGATTTATCACTTGTCAATGTGTATGCTCTGGTCTCCTACAATGAGAAGGGTGAATTTTTGGATTCCTTAATCAGAGAACAATGGCATACTGATAGAGTTATTGATAGATACCTCAACAATGTTCTTTTCTCTTCAGAGAAACATGGAGGAATTTTTGTTAGAGATCCCTTACATGAAAGAATGGAAGACATTATTCATGAATGGGACCTTCTGGATATAGCCCACAAAAAGGGAAATACACCTAGTCTAATTGGAGAAGTGGTATTGAACATATTTTGGTCAGGTTGGATCACTCCCATATCCATAGAAATTGTTTAGTTGATGGAAACAAATGCTGCTCTACCATTTTAGATTTGGGGTATTCTGACCACCGGCTTATTGCACTTGATATAGATCCCCCTGAGGATTTGGTTTTGATCCTATTTCATTTCAAACCTAGGTGACTCCAAAAGGAAGGAGTAATATATTTAATAAAATAAATTTGGGCTACTCTGGTAAATGGATCCTCCACCTTTATGTGGGAATTAAAATTAAAATGTTGAAGCAAGTTCTTTGTAACTGGGAAAAAATAAACTTTAAGCCTCCATTTCAAGAAAAATTTGAACTCATTAGACACCGTGAGGTTCATCAAGACCATATGGATAATGGCCATAATTCAAAGTGGCTCATAAAAAAAGAAAAGTAAACAAGTACATCTCCTCAACACACAAGAGGAGGAATATTGGTGGTTAAAGTTGAGAAGTATTTGGCTCAAGGTTCGTAACCATAATACTTCCTTTTTCCACAAGCAAGCCAAAGCAAGGGAAATCATGAATCGCGTTGGAGAAATCACTTTAGAGGTTAAACCAAAAATTTTCTCTTTCCTTAAGGTAAAGAAAGAAACATTTCTTTATTTCAAGGTTTATACTTTGAGTCTAAGGAAAATGACCTTTTTGAGGAGAAATCGTTCATATCATGTCTGCCTTCCATTATCTCGGAAATGGAAAATTTTTAGCTCAACAGGTCGATTGAGGAAGAAGAAGTGATTGAGTCCATTTGGTCTTTTGATCCAGATAAAGCCCCCAGTCCAAATGCCTTTTCCATCAATTTCTATATATCCTTTTGGGGCTTAATCAAGAAGGATATTCTATGAATGTTGAATTATTATAGATTAAAAGGGAATTTGGGTGAAAACACAAATTCTTCCTTCCTTTCCCTTATCCCAAAAGAGTCGAAACTTGTCTCCTTTTCTTGCTTCAGGCCTATTTCCTTATGCAATTTAGCTTACAAGATCCTGATGAAAGTGATAGTTAATAGATTAAGAAATATATTACATGTAATATTCTTGGAAAATCAAGGTGGATTTATGAAGCACAAGCAAATCCTTGACAATGTTATCCTAGTACAATATCTTATTCACTCTAGTAATCAAAGTGGCGAACAAGATATGGTTATCAAATGAGATATGGTGAATTAACTTGATAGATTTCTCCACTCTTTCTTGTTTTTTGTCATGGAAAAATTGGGGTTTCGCGGAGAGTTCATCAAATGGATTAAATCTTGTATTAGTATTCCTTGTATTGTTCTGTTGATAAATGGTCACCCTTGCAACTTATTTTCAGCCTAGTGGGGCTTAAGGAAAGGATTCCCCCTCTCCCCATTGTAATACATTTTAGTGGCTGAGAGTCTCAACAGAAATTTGGAGCTCAGTGGTGTTGATGGAAGATTAAAGGGTTTGAGTATAGCTAGGAATATCAAAGATGTCATTCACTTTCATTTTTTTATGATGCGCTACTCTTGGGGTGTGCCTCAAATTTAATTATGGTTTGATTGAAGCAGGTCTTGGACCAATATCTAGATCTATCTGGGGGTCTCATAAACAAAAAGAAGATTCAACTATTTGGATGGAGTAGCCCAAAATCAAACCTTTAGGAGATTTCTAAGGTTTTATAATTCTCTCTGGAGTATGAATGGCAGTATTTTGAATATCTTGGAATTCCAATCTCTTTGAGTGCCTCTAATTTGGACAACTGGCCTGACACCATAAATAAATTTAGGAAGAAAATCTAGGCCTGGGGAGCTCAATGGATAACTATTGTTGTTCGGCTGATCTTAGTAAAATATGTTTTATCTTCTCTTCCCTTATATCTTTTCTCTGGTCTTTTAGCCCCAAAATCAGTGATAACTTAAATGTGTGCCTTGATTTGTAAATTTTTATGGCAAGAAGGAAAATAGTGAAAATAAATTCCACTTGGTTCATTAGAACACCGTTTGAATCCCAAAGGAAAATGGTGGTATGTTTATGAAATATCCTTTGTTTATGAACCTTTCCCTTAGAGAAAAAAATCATTTAGAGGCTCATTTCAAACTCTAAGGAATGGTGGAAAAGGGCCTTTTTGAGAAAATATTTGAACAAAAATCGTTTGCTCATGGGGGAATGTTAAGTTATGGTATGTTCTATGCTTATAATAGTTTACTTATTTTTCTTATTATGTTCGACAGATTAGCAATCACATGTACATAAAGTAAAGTGCAAATAGAACATTAAATGATCGACAGAAAACAAGCCAAGACAAGAGACACAAGATGTGGCGGCTAGCCAGGGAAAAACCCCACAATGTGTGGGGAAACCATTTGATCAAATCTTATTTTATCTTCAATAATTCAGCAGAGAGAAACAGTACAATAAATCTGATTCATATCAGTAGTAGCAAACCCTAGATCAGCAACATCAGCATTAGCGGCTTCATTATCAAACTAGGGCAGACGATATCTCACAAACCGACCGTCGGATTGACTTCATTCCACCACCAAACGTTTCGGCTTTCAGAGGAGGTTCAGATGAACCTATAGCATAATTCCAAAGAGTATATCTTCTAGGTCTCGCAAGTCAATCTTTACTTCTGGAGTTGCAGCTTCAGTTTCAGCAGTTTCCGGCTTCAAACTAGGGCAGTCGATATCTTGCAAACCGTTCATCGGATTGACTTCATTCAACCACCAGAAGTTGCGGATTTCAGAGGAGGTTTAGATGAACCTAAAGTGTAGTTCCAAAGAGGAGATCTTCGAGGCCTCGCAAGTCAATCTTTACTTCTGCAGTTGCAGCTTTAGTTTCAGCAGTTTCCGGCTTCAAACGTGAGAGAGAGAGAGACCCATTTCAGTGCAGTAGAGAAGAGACTCATATCTGCACAGTAGAGAGAGAGATGTGATGAGATGAGTGAGTCCAAATGAGGAAAATTCCTCTTATATTTATACACAATTTCGGTGGGTGAATAGATGCGCCTGTTGGGCTTCTGAGCCTACATGAGTTGTAGGTCGGCTTGATAATAATTCCATAATCAAAATAAATTCATATCTCCATGAATACTTATCGGAATCGGATGATCTTTATATCAATCCTACACCTCTCGATGAGAGGAATCTAATAAAAATATTATCAACCATGAATAAGATGACCCACATGAAGTTTTTCCCTGGTTTCCAATTTTAACAATATTCCATTTTGACTTTTTATTCAAGCACTTGTTCACATAGAAAATGGTATTTGATGGGTATGTGCTTGGTCTTGGAGTGCATGACTGGATTCTTTGAAATATTGATGGCACTTGTATTATAACATATAATTGAAATGGGTGGAGTATATGTGATCTTAATGTCATTCAAGGTTTGTATCATCCAAAGTAGTTGTGTGCAGCAAGAGGCAACAACCACATATTCTGCTTCAGCTGTAGATAAGGCAATTGAACTTTGTTTCTTGTTGAACCAAGACACTAACCTAGAACCCATATAGAATGCACCACCACTAGTGCTTTTTCTGTCATCAACACTTCTTGTCCAATATCCATCTTTATATGCATGAAGAGTAAGATTTGTATCTCTAGGATATCATAAACCAAAGTCCTAAGTTCCTTGAAGATATTTGAAAATTCTTTTGATTGCATGAAGGTGTGATTTCTTTGGATTTTCTTGGAATCTTCCAACTATTCCTACTGCATGCATGATGTTAGGTTGGGTCCCTGTTAGATAAAGAAGATTGCCAATCATGGATCGGTAAGTTGGTTGATGTACTGGTGCTGATTCATCATTTGAGTTGAAACTGCATCTTGTTACCATTGGGGTATATACATGTTTAGAATCTTCCATTTCGTACATTTTCAAGATTTGTTTGAGATATTTGGTTTGTGAAAGAAAAATACCGTGTTTTTTGTTGAAATTGTAGACCAATAAAATGGGTAAGTTCACCAAGCAAGGACATTTCAAATTCTTGTTGCATTACGGAAGAAAAATTCTGACTCATGGATTCTTCATTGCTACCAAAAATGATATCATCAACATAAACAATAATAATTAGCAATTTATCAGTTTCAATATTTGTATATAGATTGCTATCTTCTGAACCTTTTGTAAAACCTTGTTGGTGTAGATATTTGTCAAGGTGGTAATACCAGGCCCTTGGAGCCTGCTTCAGACCATACAGGGCCTTTCTGAGTCTACATACAAGTTTTGCATCATTTCCAAGAATGAACCCTTCTGGTTGTTCAATATAAACTTATTCTTCTAAATCTCCATTCAGGAAGGTTGATTTTACATCCATTTGGTATAATTTGAATTTCTGGAAGCTAGAAAGAGCAAGAAACATCCTTATGGCTTCACGTTTGGCAACAGGTGCAATTTGTTTTTCAAAATCTATACCTTATTCTTGAGCATAACCTTTAAAAACAAGTCTAGCCTTGTTTCTAATGACTTCTCCATTTTCGTTTAGCTTGTTTTTGAATATCCATTTAGTTCCTATAATATTTTTATCATGAGGTCTAGGAACTAATTCCCAAGTGTCATTTTTTTCAATTTTCTCAAGTTATTCATCCGTGGCCTTGACCCAACATTCATCTTTGCATGCTTATTTTACATTTTGAGGTTCAGTGGAGGATAGTAATGTTAGATAGCTTGAGGTCCTCGTAATAGTTCTTCTTGTCTGTACATGTGTCCCTTTTTCCCCTAAAATTTGAGTTTCTGGATTATTTTTCTGAACATACCCAGATGGAGTCTTTTCTTCTACCATTATCTCTTCTTTTGGTGCTTCATTGGTTTCTTCTTCAATATGATTTTGATTTTATGTGGGAAAATAATCCCCGTTTTCTTCATTGTCATAATCTTCTCTTGATTTTATCTATTTTCAATCTTTGCAAGGTTCATCAACTACAACATCAATGCTTTCAACAATTTTCCCAAGTATTTTATTATAATATTTATATCCTTTACTTCTGGAAGAATAACCAAGAAGACTACCTTCATCTGCTCTGGGTTCAAACTTACCAAGTTTTTCATCATGCCTTTTGATATAACATTTGCTTCCAAAAACTTTAAAGTATTCTATAGTAGGAGTCTTACCATACCAAAGTTCATGTGGAGTTTGAGTGTTATTTACCCAAACATTTGCTTGGTTGAGAATAGTTAGGGCAGCGAATGCAACTTCTCCCTAGAAGGTTGCAGGAGTTCTAGATTCATCTAGCATAGCTCGAGCCATTTGTTGAATAGTTCTGTTCATTCTTTCTACCACTCCATTTTGCTGAGGAGTCCTTGCAGTGGAGATTTGCCTTTTTATTCCATGTTGTTCACAAAAGTCAAAGAATTCATCCGAGGTAAATTCCCCTCCTCGATCAAATCTGAGGCATTTGATTTTTTGATCTGATTCATTTTCAACCAAAGCTTTGAAGGCTTGGAATTTTTCAAATGCTTCATCTTTATGCTTTAGAAGACCTATCCAACACATTCTGGGAAAATCATCAATGAACAAAATAAAGTATTCTTCTCCACGAGGTGATTTTTTTCTCGATGGCCCACATAAATCAGTATGGACAAGTTCAAGAGGCTTACTAGCTGACCCTTCCTTTTCATGAAGTGAAATCGTGTTTGATTTCCGATTTGACATGGTTTGCATATTATATTTTTTGGGATGCTGATATCTGTAAGATCACGAACAACCTTGAATTTGTATGCTTTTCTTATTTGAGAAAAGCTTAGATGTCCCAATCTTCTACGCCACAGCCAGTTTTCATCTTTTTTGCTTAGATAACACCGTTGTTGTCCTCCCTTGAGTATGTATAAGTTGTTTGGAGTTCTTGTACCTTTGATCACGGTCTCTCATATATCAAGCTCATGAACAACACATCCTTTTGGTCAAAACACCACTTCATTTCTTTGATCACACATTTGACTGACACTCAACACGTTATGCTTTAAATCGTCTACATACATAACATTTCCAGCTTTAACCTTTTGTTTCAAGAAAATAGAGCCTTTACCTTTTATGGCAGCAAGAGTGTCATTTTCAAATGAGACATTCTTTTCCTTTTCTAAGGAATTATATGAGTGAGGTTTTTCTTTGTCACATGTCATGTGTTTTGAGCATCCACTCTTGATGTACCACCGATTTTCTTGTCCTTCTGCATACAAGGATATACCACATCTCTTTGCTTGAGATTCTTTCCTTTGCCATATTTTGGGATTTAATGGAGCTTGCTCCTTTTGATATGTTTGCCAAAATTTTCTCCTACATTCAGATTCTTCATGACCAAAGTTGTTACAAATTCAGCATTCTATTTCATTTTCAAAAAGAGAAAAGTTATTATAGGAAATTTTCTTGATCCCTGTTACATTTCTTTGATTTCTTTCTTCTCGAGTCATGATGGTTTTGTAAGCAACACTTTGAGTAGCTTTGTGTCCAAAATTATGACATGAAAAACATTGCCCATTAAAGAAGTTCCTGCGACTATCGAATCTATTGACCTGGTGATTGTAGTTTCTATTGATATTCATATTTGGAGCAAATTGATTATGATTTTCCTGTGGTTGGTTGTGGCTTCTATTCATCCTGGAGTAAATTGGGTCTGATTTACCTAGTGATTTGTTTTATGCCTTTGTTGACGATTGTCATACTATTCACTAGTCTTCGCTGCATCAAGATAGATTTAGGTGGAGGTTGATGGCTTCTGTGATTGAGATGCTTCTTTAGTATATCCAAGACCTGCCTTTATCAGAGTAGAACACTGAACTTTGATAATTTCATTTAAAGTTTCTAATCCTTTAGCAAATCTAAGATTGAGATATTTTCTTTTCTCAAGATCCTTTCTTAGACCCACAATTTCACATTCTAGTTTTTCATTGTGTTTCTCTTTTTCAGCAAGTTGGTATGTTAAGGTATCTATAATCATATTCTTTTATTCTAAATAGATTTTGAGTTTAGATATTTCTTCATGAAGGTCTTCCTCTTCTAAAGCATCCCAAAAATTATCATTGTCATAAGCCATGAGAAGTCTGTAATCTTGTCCAGTTTAATCTTCATCACTATTAGATAAACTATCACTATCTTCATGAGTATAGTAACTCCTTTTATTCACAACTTGTTTTCTATTCCCTTTTTCATATTCCTTTCCTTTTTCAAATTTATCTTTATGAGGACAACTGGTAGCATAATGACTAACTCTGCCACATGAAAAGCATTTGAAGGGTAACTTACCTCTAAACCTTCCAGAACCCATTGAAGCTTTTTGACAAAGTTTACCTCATCTTCTTCTTCGTAAATATGTTCCGATTCATTTTGTCCTTCCTTTCCTTTTGCTAAAGCTTTGAACGGAGCTTCTCTCATATCTGATGGTCCTCATTTTCTCATCTCAAAGGTAGTTAAGATTCTGTGAAGCTGTGTCATAGTGATATTCTGCAGATCCTGTTTTTCTTCTATGGAAAACACTTTGGATTCAAATTTAAAAGACAAGGATCTCAAAACTTTCTCAAATAAGGTAACTTCCTTAATTTCTTCACCCAGATTCTTCATACAATTGACAACCTCATCTATACGCAGGCAGTAAGTAGCTATGCTTTCATCACTATGCATCTTAAGAGTTTCATACTGAATTTTGAGAGTTTGAAGCTTAGCACATTTTACCTGAGAGTCTCCTTCGTAGCTTAGAATGATTTTGTCCCATATTTCTTTGGCTGATTTGAGCTGCATGACTTTGACAAAATCTGATTGTGACATACTTCCCCAAAAACGTATTGACAACTTTGGCATTGGTTTCATATTGCTTTTTACCTGTCGTATCGATAGGAATTGTTGTTGGAAATGTATATCCTCCTTCCACAATTTCCCAAACATCTGTTCCAAGTTATTATAGATAGGATGTGGTTCTTATTTTCCAATAAACAAAGTTACTCACATCGAAGATTGGCAGTCTGATGGATCCCATGCTTTCTTGATTAGTCATGTTGATGGATCTCCCTTCAAGTGATCAAGCTTCTTCTGAAAGACCTGCTCTAATTCCAATTGTTGGGAATAATACTGAGAGGGGGGTGAATCAGTATTATCAGATCTATAATTTTATTTACAAAACAGATTTATATACACTACTTTAGCTAAGTGAACTAGCGTGTACACGTGACTATACTTAAAGGAACCATCATATATGTAGAGAACTTTTGATTTAGACAATTTATCATGTATTGAGCTTAAACCAGTATATCAGAGATTTATTAGATAGTGCATTAAAATCAAAATAAAGCATCACACATAAGCAACACACATGAACACTAAGATATAAGGTGGAAACCCAATGTGGGTAAAAACCACCTGCTGTTGTCGTCTCTGTCTTCTTTTAATAATAAGAAAATCTATTTACAATCTTATACTGGTGTAGACTCATACTAGTACGTAGGCACCCACTTGCAGAAGGCTACAACCTTCTCTTGTTCTCCAACTACTATTGGAAGGGAGCTACAACCCCCTAGCTCTTGTACTAGCCAATATGTTACTAATATGTAGTTGCAAGCCCACAAAAAACTCCACTCTTCCACTAGGGACCATGTTTCATGAATTTTTCAGACTGGATACTCCTGGAACACTACACCACAATATGAAGGCCATGTTTCATCCAATTTTCATACTAGACCCATCCACAACATTAAAACTCAGAAAATCATAACTGCAATACAACCATTAAATACATCTGCATCAACTAACCATTGAAACTCAATCATCAATTTTTGAATCAACCACAATTGAATCAATCAATCACAGAAGACCCATCATCACTAAAGAAAATCACAATCAATCAATCTGATCATTCAGAACATTGTTACCAGAATATAGTGACCAAAACGCAAAGCAAAACCCAGAACTCTGTAACAACAAACATAAACGATTGAAACTTTAAACATCATGCTTCATAAGGTATACACTCCTTCCATGTGTCAAATGAGCATGTATACACTCTTTTACTAAAGTGAACCTGTGTACAGATCTGTAAATGCTAACTTAAAACAACTCAACTATTCCAAACTTCAGTCATACCCAGATCATCACATTTACAATACAAAACACATGTCAGTATTTAGATCTAGATTGTTCAAGATCAAATCACATAATGAGAATACTTTTAAGCCTTTATGATCTAGGTCCATCAACCTTCATCAACCATATAGGTGCCTCCTCATATCAGCTTAAGTAAACCATTAGAAGCTCATTAACCTACATATATGATCCAACACCTCATAAGATATTCAAAATACTTGCACACCTAGCCTAATGATCTTCTCCTCCTTATATAGTTTTAGGCCTTTCTCAATACCATTGACCAAAACTACTTAGGACCAATACCTTGGATCAACTACCTTGGACCAATTACCTTGGGTCAAATACCTTGGACCAAAAAATTTGTTTTTCCATGATATATGCGCCTTTCCTTCTGTGAAAGTGTGTGTGTATGTATATGCACATTTTTTCAGTAAACCTATGTGTATACGCAACTTTGACATGGTGAACCTGCGTATACCTCTCTTTATTCATTCTTTATAGTCTGATCTATAATCATTTAACCTATTGCATTATGAGCTTTCATATGAGTGATTTTCCATCAAAGAAAACACCTATATCATAATGCCAACATATTGATGTATAAATGATTCTCTCATTATAGAAATAATTCATTCATTGAATTAAAATTGAAAATTGTTTTTTGCATGGTTTGTGTCAGAGTTGTACAAAAATCCATATGTCAACACCCATTCTGAAGACATTAATAAAGTACCTCTAAAGTTTATCTTGTAATAAAAAATATCAGCAACACTTTTGAGTATACACACATATTAGTCTAGGTTGGGATCTTGGGCTAGGAAGCTTTGAGTTAACTACCCAAGATCATAAAATTGAGACTAGTGTCATTAAAGAGGGAAAAACCTTGTTGCGCTCATACTATCCGGGGCTACTCTAGTCAAAGCAGAGTTAAATGCGAGACAACATTGGAATGTGAGAGAAGGTATCCTACCTTCACTTGCATGTGCATTGGGTATTCTATGTATTGGGGATCCCTTCGAGGATATCAAAGCCGAGTCGACAACTCAGGTATCCTACCCACACAACGTACTATATGCGACCATGTCCCCCGGGTAGTGTCTGCGATTTGAGGTAACCATAGTGGCCAGACGTTTTTAGGGATGAACATAAGGTGACTAGGGTGGGCTACCTTGGTACCTAAACAGAAGAACCTACTTTGTCTTCAGTTTTTGGGAGGTTTCTCATCTTCATGAGAGTTCTTGGTCCCTTAATCTTAGGTTCATGAGAAGCTCAAGATTAATCGTAACTATACATTTGGCCAGCTCTCTCTTCTATCCATTGTGATATTGTATTTCATCTCTAGTAAATGATGGTTATCAAATAGAGTCATATCCCCTAACTACTTACTGATTGATTTTGAGAGTATTTTTTATTTTGTAGGTGTTATTTTGTTATCATTGAGACTATAATCAATATCACTATAATTTTTTTCATAAAATATGCCAGTCATCGTTGCTACATATGGCCCTATTTTTCAATCTCGATGAAAACAAGATCTTCCTCCAATGACCACGGAGGATCCACCAAGCCTCGATGATCTCAATTGCCCCTCTTTGGGTAATAAGTCTCCATTATCTGACATTGAATCAAACAATACATCCCAAGACACTATACTACCAGAGGGCTTTTTCAGTGAAGTATTTGTACCTGATTATAATCCTCCTCTCACTGATCCCTTGGGACCAATATTGATTTAGGTAGCACATGTACTTACCATATCTTCGACTATACCTACATCCACCATTCCCTCGATGACTAATGAATCATGGGATTTTGTGGACAAATTTTATCCACCCTCACTTCCCCAGCCAATAGTTTGTAATACATAACTGATTAGTTACCCCTCTATCCAAATTATGCTAAGTTTGAGAAACTTAGTTACACCTACCATGAATGGAACCTCATATATACCAGTTTCTGCCTTTTTTCTCTACTCCTAGACCTTCAACTATCACTCCAAATAAAAAATTTCACATGGGTACCTTCAATATTCCCTTTGGTTAGAATCCTTTATTTATCTCAAACCCCTAGGCTCAAATTTCAGGGGGAAATGTTCCCAACATGCACATGCCAGAAGGGGGCATAACTATTCCCCCTTTGCCTATAGGACAATTTGGATGATCATTAATTGACAGCAACCCTCCAAATGTACACTACCCTAGTGTTAGTCATGTGTCTATGGCTAACTACGTGGTTGGAAGGATCCCTCAACCCAATCTCGTTCAATCCATTTGGGCAACCCCTTATCAACCTCAATTGAGTAAAGAGGGGAATTTTTATCCTAGGAGAAATCAAGCTTATATCCGCTAGCCTAACATTGCATATGGAAAACCACCCTATATGGTTTTTTCACCACCGCAAAGAAAATATTATCCAAAAAACCCTACATATAATGTTGGGAAAAATATGATGGGTGGACCCTAGGGTCCTTCACCATCACCCTGGTCAGACTTAGGGGATCCAAATACTTTTCCATTTTTGGCAACACTCGACACCCCTAATCTGTACAAACTGACCAATGACCCCATCCACCATAACTTACATTGGCCCCCAATCCTACACAAAATACCTGCTTACATCCTAAGTTTGAAGGAAAATAAGGGGATGATCCAGGTACACATGTCACCACCTATCATCTATGGTTCATACCAAACTCCATGGTGGATGATAGTATTCAGCTCTAGCTCTTCCCCCACACCCTTACTGAAAATGCAGTCAAGTGGTACATTGAGTTACCACGCATGTCAATTAATACCTTTGGTGCCTTAGCAATGGGTTTTTTAAAGCAATTTCAGTTGCCCATCCACCATGAAATGACGACGAAACTTCTTCCTACGTTATGCCAAGACACCTCAACCCACATCTTCGATCATATTCATGAATGAAGATGTAGGTGGAGTCTAGTCAAGGCCCCCATTTTGGTTTATCTATTAGTAGATTGGCTATGTAAATATCTTCTTCTCCATATTTCCAAGGACATTTCCTTAGGTGGTGTGGTCATTGAAGACCAATCCATTTTCTTTTCCCAGCACTTAGATCTGATTTATTTGTAGTCTGGTACATTATACAATGTAACTCCAATGCCCACATAACTTCCAATGATCCCTCTACATAGAAACCCAGAGTGCACGCTGATGGTATCATCGTCGCTACCTCTGGGTCTACTGTAAAACAACTTAGCAGGCATGTTGCCTAGTTGTCTTTTGATCTTGCTACTTGTACCCAATCGGCTATTATTCCTACCACTGCGATAAACTTTGTGCAGTCTATGAAAAAACCTAGCGGAAATAACAAGAAGAATAAAAAAATACCTCTCCTTCTAAAGATTAGCCAACCATGCAATCCAACCCTAAGCAGAAAGTTGTTGCATGACCTGGCAGTGGAAAGGACAAAGCTATCAAGTTCCTTGGCAAAATTTGTGTGAAATACCATATGACATCGATGTTTGTGTCTCCAGGAATGCACAAATCTTCTTACTCAAAAGGACACTGGCCGGACCCCCTTTGTCCTACACAACACTTTCCTTGCTCAGCAACAACAACATCTTATTGTGAACCTGCCTCTACCCTCGCAAGAGGGCAACGACAGTTCAAATCATCTTTCCTCTGATGAAGGATTGTCGACTGTTTACACCTTTGAAATGGTTGATATTCAAACGTGAGCCAAAACTTATGGAGATCTAGTCACTAATGCTCAGGATGCTTCCTCGATTTCAAACCCACTGCCAGCCAATAATCTTCATATCGAAATACATGTTTCTAATATTGTAATTCGCCCCCGAAAAGGGGCACTTCGTTGCACAAAACATAATACATCTACATGTGTTTCCCAGAACTACAGTATTGTAGAAGACTTGGCACAAGCATTGTCAAAAATGTCTACATTCAAAGTATTGCAAACTTCTCCAGAACAATAGAAAGCTTTTCTTTTGGCTATTGGTGCAGCTGACCCTTAGGATTCCATGCTAGAAATATTCGAAATGGAGAAATGTAAACACTGCCTTTCCCACCAACTTGCATTTCAGGTGAATTTTTTTCGAAAGGACGAGGTGTACATAGAATTGTCATTGATGAAGGTGCTTTGACCTGTGTCATGAATACTTCATGTTGGCTCATCTTGGGTTCTCCAACCCTCTCTCTTCAATAAAATTCCCTTAAAGCATTTGGTGTCCATACATTCAATCAAAAAGGTTACCTCACTGACTACCCCATCACTCTGAGTGGGAAAATGGTAACGGTGGACATTCAAGTAGTAGATCAAAAACTCAACTATAATATGCTTTTGGGGCATATTTGAACTCATGCCATGAATACCACCATGTCTACGGTTTTCCACATCATCCTATTTCCATTGGATCGAAGAATGGTCATGGTGGACCATCTGTCCTTCAACAACCTAGATTACTCCCCATTTCCTAGCGGCACCGTACCTTTAGTGGGTGGCATACCTAACTCAAGGTTTGACAAATAGTTTCTATGGTCTCCACTATTCCTCATGGCCCAATCAATCCCTATATCCTCCCTGCCCCTTCAAACATTGACTCTTATGGAGGACAAATGTTGCTTTCACAAGTCAAATTGTCCTATCAAGCCATTCAATCTGCATCAGATTCTGCTGTCACTTTGTTCATGACCAATGGTACCATATCCTCTCTGATAATTTCTCCCCCTAATGAGAGATCATTTGTTTAGAGGAGTGACCATGGGAAAAATCTCACCATCACGTTTTGATATCTAATTCAGACGCAACCCCTATACAAATCTTGTCCTTTGAACCACATGAGGTTGTGCCCTTGATTTATACAATAATCCAAAATTTTGATTGAGAAGGGAACATGGGAAATATTTCAAAGACAATGCTCAATGATATCTGCTGCACAGTAATTTGTCACCAACCTCGCATTCCCTATTCCTGGACACTATCGGTACATGTGATTGACATCTTCCTTGTGTCATGTTGAAAATTATGTGTCAATGTCTTCCTTGTCATCTCAGGAAGAATACCTCAGTTCACTACTCCTGGAACATACCCTTTTTTACCTATGTTTTTGGGTCATTGAGGGTCATCAGTTGTTCCACCCATGAAGATGGCCAAGATTACACTAGACCTAATGACATCATCGCTCTATCTCTATGGTGCACTCACGATGAGCTACTTTTGGCGAGTTTTTTAAAAAAACTGTCGAATCTTTGAAGTTTAACAGCTTGATGGGTAGTCCTAGGGCTGGTTGTTGGATCAGATGAGCTCGCCTCTCTCCTTTGGGATGGTTGTTCCATGTATTGTGCTACCTCTCAAAGGGATAAGCTCTTTCTCCCATCTCTTATGGAAGCTCCTCGTCCTATAAATACTTCCTCCATGGCTGAGATCATCTAGCTTTATATTTCAAGGGTTCAGTAGTAAAAGTAGAGAGTTTTTCTAGAGTGTGAAAGTAGCCTCTTATTAAACACAGCTTGGGATAGTTTTGAGTGGAGTTGGATTGATTGTAAGAGTGTGCTAGCATCAACCTTTTAGGTAGGAGAGAGATTTATTCATCCTTTTGGGAGACAGTTCATGAGTGAATGCTTGCAGAGACATGTTGATGGGACCCTTCAAGGAGACTTATGACGTGAAGGCTTGGTTGTAGGTTTTACTTTAGTTTATATTAATAAATATCAATAGTTTATTTCCTATATCTTATGTCAAATTGCATATTGAAAGCTTGAAGCTCCTTGACTCTTTAAGTAGATCGTTTTTGTCATATTCTATTATGTTCGTGGTTTTTCATTGTATGTTGTTTTCAAGTACAAGTGATTAGAAGAACGAGAGTTGGAGCAACACAACAAGGACTTCATCAAATGAAAATTTGAAGGTAAGCCCTCATGACATCAACTTTCTAAGGAAATTTGATTTGGTATTGTCTTTGCTGTGACTAGACCCACTCTAGGGCTAGAGGGGTTTCCTCTGTCCGCAGAGGGAAAATCCCTACATCAAAAATTAGTGACCATACTGGGGAGCCTTTATCTTTTGTCTCTTGATTTTATTTTGTTTTGAATTTTTATTGTCTCCTTTATTTTTGGGTTGAATTTTCCATATTATGAGTTGTTTGACTACTCCTGGTAGACTTCCCTCTATCATAAGTGATAGGTTTGGCCTTCCCTCAACTGAATTTTGAAATTTTTCCTTTGAGTTAGGGTCATCATTGTTTATTTTATGATAGTCATGAAGATCGTCGTGTCTGCACTATCTAATTAGTTGCACCTTCTACTATTTGGTGCAATTAAATTGCCTCATAATCACGAAGAGCTCTGAAATTGGGTTGACGCTGCTAACTTGTGTACTTCGACGACGATGTCGCAAAGTGGCTAGTTAGGGAGGTGTAACATTTCATTTTTGGCGCATGTTGTCAGTTTTATGCTTGTAAAGATTCCTGTAGGTTCCAATTTTGAAGTTTTGTTTGCTGACCAGCCAGTGTGTCTTATTCTTTTGAGCTTGTCTTTTGCCTATTTATTGTGTGTCAGATTATTGTTTGCTAGAATACTTGGCTCTTGGTTTCATTCCCTTGAGACTTATCCTTTGAACTGTGTGACCTATTTACCTTCAATTTTTTTGAAACATTAGCTTTTCTTTTGGGTTACTTGTTCATTTGGACCTTTGAGTTGTGTTTGGAATGATCCCTTGCTTTGTTTGAGGCTTTTCCTTATTGAATGTTCTTTCATCTTCCTGATTGGTACGTGACGTTTGGTTATCAAACTTGCAAGTCTTGTTCGTTTGGTTTCCTTCCATCACTTTGGCATAAATCACATTGCTTCCCGGTGAGTGAGAAAGCATTTTAGTATTTGCAAAAAGAAACATGTTTTTTGTGTGGAGTCTTTGATTAGTTTCCAAGTAGAATGTTTCTCTTTACTTATTAAATGATTTCATTTGGAAAGGGATTAAAAATAGCATTGTTTTGAATTTTGCATTTGGTTTCTTTTCATTTATTTGAAAGAAAAATATCGCATTCATTTTGCATTAGGAAATGAGAACAATCTTTTGCATTAGTAAATTCGTGACATTTAGAAGTTGAAAAGCAAAGGATGTATTTTTCATTTTCTTAATTAGAGTGCTTGAAAGTTAGTGAAAGATAGCATCATAACTCTTTCCTCTTGATTGGTTTTCTTGCGAGATAATGAAAAGTACCATTCTTGTATTTTCTTGCTTATTTCTTTACTTGCTTTGAAATGAACTTCTCACTTTTCTTGAGTTAGTTGTTCCTTAAAAAGAAATGGTTTCTTCACTCATTTAGTTGCATTCTAGGAGATTTTAAAGATACATTCAGTAGGGCCTTGGAACTGAGACCTAATTCAAGATCAATTATTAAAATTTATTGAATTAACCTAAGGAAACATTGAAACTTAACACTCATATCTAGAGGTCTAGGCTAGAGACGTGTTCCGGCATCTATAAATCTAGTGGCTGTTGTTTTCACTAAGGTTGGGTGATTCCTCCTTTTGTGATTCGATAAGTGCTAATATAGACTTGTGCTCCCTATACCGTTGCGCATATGATGGGAGACCCCATTAGTTTGCAATCCTATCATCCATTGTGTTAGAGCCTATATTGACCATAGGATGAAGGAAGACAATCCTAGGATAACCACAAACCAAGCTTAACATGGTAGCTAGCCCTACCAAGTCGGAAGAGGGATCTCTCTGTTGAAAATAATACTGAGAGGGGGGGTGAATCAGTATTATCTAGTTCTTTTAAAAAATCTTCCTTATTTACACTTTGAATTATTTTTGCATATCAGTACCATAAAATAATGAGCAAGAAAAACAGACAGTCACATCAAAGAACACCAGATATAAGGTGGAAACCCAATGTGGGTGAAAACCACCTGCTGCAATATGTCTCTATCTTCTTTCAAATTAGAAACTCCTTTTACAATGGTCTTGTACTGGTGCAGTCCTTTACCAGTACGCAGGCTGCAACCTGCAGAGAGCTACAACTCTCTCTCATTTTCCAGTCTCTCCTAGAAGGGAGCTACAACCCCCTACTTCTTTTCTTTCAAGGAACACTTTTCATAAATTTTCAAACTGAATCCATAAACATCAAATGATCATCAAGTACCAGTAAGTCACCCAGATAACCAGATCCACAATAACAGTAAACTAAACCCAGAACACCTTATCGACAAAAAAAATCAGTCAACAAAAGATCTTAAGACAGATACGCAATTTCCTTTTCTCTGGCCTGCGTCGCTACCCACTTCACCTTTTGTGGCACCGTGCACCTCCGCAACTGTGCCTTCTGTGGTGCCGTGCACCTCCGCAGTTGTGCCTTCTGTGGCACCTCTGCACTGTGCCTTCGGTGGCCCCTCTATGGCGTCTCCTGTGGCACCTCCGCACTGCCCCTTCTGTGGCGCCTTTGTGGCATCTCCGCACTGTGCCTTATGTGGCGCCTCTGTGGCATATTCGCATTGCGCCTTCTATGGCGCCTCTGTGGCGTCTCTTGTGGCACCTCCGCACTTCGCCTTCTGTGGCACCTATGTGGCGTCTCCGCACTGCGCCTCTGTGGCGTCTTCGCACTGCGCCTTCTGTGGCACCTCTGTGGTGTCTCCGCACTGCGCCTTCTGTGGCGCCTCCGCACTACGCCTTCTGTGGCGTCTCCGGTGGCGCCTCCACACTGTGCCTTCTGTGGCATCTCTGCGCTGCACCTTCTGTGGCACCTCTGTGGCATCTCCGCACTGCGCCTTCTGTGGCACCTCCGCACTTCCGCAGCTGCAGCGCTCGAGAGATCACCCTTCATAGATTCGCTTTCCACTTCACTTTCATATAGATCGAGCTTTTGAAACAATAACCCAATATTTCAGATCTTAAGATATTCAACCCAAAAGCATACCCAAGCCAAATGATCTCCTTTGCTTTATATAGGCAAGCTCTTCCTCAAATCATGGACCAATACCACGGGCCAAAACCATAGGATCAAAAACTGTGGGACTAATACCATGAACTAACCATGAAAGTGCGTGAACTTTTCTCCACATGAAATAAACTTTTCTCTGCATAAAATTCCGTGAACTTTTCTCTACATGAAATAAACTTTTCTTTGCATAAAATTCCGTGAACTTTTCTCTACATGAATTAAACTTTTCTCTGCATAAAATTCTGTGAACTTGAAAATAACTTTGCTGCACTATAATTTATCATCATCTGAGTGATTTGCCATCAAGGAAAACACTTGTCTCATAATGCCAACAATCTCCCCCTTTGGACTTGATTGCAACATCAAAAACTTCAGCGACATTCTCCCCCTTTGACATCAAGGGAAAAGGGTTATGCTCCCCCTAAGAACATGCTCCCCCTGAATATGAACCAGATCCGCAAAGAAGAACCATAATCCACCAGACACCATTAATGACCAAGAAAGAGATAGAGACATATTGCAGCTATATTCAGACCAGCTCCCATGATCTCCTTTTGTACATCCTCCATAATGCCAACAATGCATTATATGCTCCCCCTGAACCCGTGCCGCAACCCAGCACATGTACGGATATACCCCAGATGAATCATGTGTACAACCAACAATCAGAAGAGTCTCAACAATAAGATGATGCATCAACAACCCCCAGCTTTTTCCTAAGGTATTCAAAAGTCTCCCTGGGCAATGGTTTGGTGAGAATATCAACAACTTGTTCCTTAGAAGGAACATACTCCAACTTGACCTTTTGTTCAAGCACTTGTTCCCGGAGAAAATGATACTTGATTGGTATGTGCTTGGTTTTTGAATGCATGACGAGATTCTTTGAGATGCTGATTGCACTTTTGTTATCGCATAAGATAGAGATAGGTGGTGTACAAGTGATTTGAAAATCCTGCAAGGTCTGCATCATCCAAAGGAGTTGAGTGCAGCAAGATGCAGCAGCAACATATTCCGCTTCAGCTGTAGATAAGGCAATCGAACTCTATTTCTTGCTAAACCAAGATACTAATCTGGAACCCATAAAGAACGCACCACCACTTGTGCTCTTCCTGTCATCCACGCTTCCGGCCCAATCTGCATCTGTATAAGCATGAAGTGTGAGATCTGTATCTCTAGGATACCATAAGCCATAATTTTGTGTCCCTTGAAGATATTTGAAAATTCTCTTCACTGCCTGAAGATGCATCTCCTTTGGATTTGCCTGAAATCTTCCAACTATTCCTACTGCATGCATGATATCCGGTCGGGTACCTGTAAAATAAAGTAGACTTCCAATCATAGATCTGTAGGTTGGTTGATGTACTGCTGCAGATTCATCATTTGCACTGAGGCTACATCCTGTGACCATGGGTGTACATACTAGTTTTGCATCTTCCATGCCATATTTCTTCAAGATCTGTTTGAGATACTTGGTTTGAGATAAAACGATTCCTTCTTCCTTTTGTTGGATTTGCAAACCAAGGAAATATGTCAGTTCTCCCAGCAAGGACATTTCAAATTCTTTCTGCATGACCAAGGCAAAGCTTTGACTCATCTCTTCTTCATTGCTGCCAAAAAATAATGTCATCTACATACACAACAAGTATTAGCAATTTGTCATTTTCAACTTTTATATAAAGATTGCTATCTGCTGATCCTTTTGAAAAACCTTGTTGATGAAGATATTTATCCCAAGAACGATAGTAACCAGACCTTGGACGCTTGTTTGATGCCCAGTGAGAGCCTTTTTCAATCTGCATACATAGACTTTGGATCATTTCCAAAGAATGAACCCAGTCTGGCTGTTCAATATGTATCTTCTTCTTCCAAGTCTCCATTCAGAAAGGCTGATTTCACGTCCATTTGAAATACTTTGAAGTTTTGAAAACTTGAGAGAGCAAGGAACATTCAGATGGCATCAAGTCTTGCAACAGGAGCAAAGGTTTCTCCAAAGTCTATTCCTTCTTGCTGCGCATACCCTTTACAAACAAGTCTGGCCTTGTTTCTAATTACTTCTCCATTTTCATTCAATTTATTTTTGAAGACCATTTTGTTCCGATAACATTCTTATCCTTTGGTCTAGGAACCAGTTCCCAAGTGTTGTTCCTTTCGATTTGCTCAAGTTATTCATCCATTTCTTTTTTATCCAGCATTCATCTTCGCATGCCTCTTTCACATTTTGTGGTTCAGTAGAGGAGAGTAATGCCATGTAGCTTGAGGCTTCTGCAACTGTTCTTCTTGTTTGTACACCTGCTTCTTTCTGCCCCATAATCTGAGATTCTGGATGATTCTTCTGAACATATCTGGATGGGGTCTTTTCTTCTATTCTTGTCTACTCCTCTGATTCTTCTTCAGGTTCTTCTTGAGGTTCTTCATCATTTTGCTGTTGAGGGTAGCCTTCATCTTCTTCGATGTCTTCGTGATGTACCTGTCCAGGGATGTATCCCTTCCCATCAACCACTACATCAATGCTTTCAATAATTTTGCTAAGTCTTTTATTGTAGCACTTGTATGCTTTGCTATATGTAGAGTAACCAAGAAGAATGCCTTCATCTGCTCTAGGTTCAAGTTTGCCAAGCTCCTCATCAGTATTCTTAATATAGCATTTGCTCCCAAAGTTTTTGAAGTGCTTTACCGAAGGAGTCTGACCATTCCAGAGCTCATGAGGAGTTTGAGTGCTGTTCACCCGGACATTTGTTTTGTTTAGAATAACAACTGCAGCATGAGCAGCTTCACCCCAGAAATTTGCGGGAGTCCCTGATTCATCAAGCATAGCACGGGCCATTTGTTGGACT